>NQII01003567.1:195915-223276 GCA_002778355.1 Clitarchus hookeri
TCTGCTGGGCGTGATACTGGGGAGGGCCTCTGGAAATGCAAGTTTTTTTTAAAATAAATTTTTCAATAGTAATTTATTAATTTTGTTAATAATATATTTTATATAATTCATTTTTAAATTATATTCTTAATACTTTTTTTTTTCTTTCTTTCAATTTTTGGGATATTTTCGTATATTTTTCGGATTGGTTGTGCATTTTTTGGGATGTTTAGATTTTTTTGGGAATTCCTGGTTTTTCATACTTAAAGGTCACGGGGTCAAGGTCAAAGGTCAAGATAAAGGTCATATACATCCAACATGGTGGGCCAGAAGCCCCCTGGGGGGGGGGACCGGAATGACAGAGTATGAACAGTTCCGTGCTCCGATCCCCCATACCCTTGTGCCAAACGTCCAATTTTTCTACTACCTATCTTGTTTTCCTTTAATTAGCCTTATATACTTTTAAAGTTCTTCTGTTTTAACAACACAACTATTTTCAATAAATATTATTAAAATAAATTAATACTTTTTACATGAGAACAAAGTTTGCCCAGTTAGAAATGAGAATAAAACGTTTCCAGATAAAAATGTAAAATAATTATGCTTTGTGTACCGCTCTCGCTGAAGGTAGTTAGCAGTTTTTATGACATTGTCCGATGACAGTTGCCAAGCGGAACTGTTGCTCTCGTCGCTACACTTGGAAGTCTTCGTATATCGATAGCAGACATGTCCACCTGACCCAGTACGTTATGCAGGCGTCAATTTAAGCTTATATGCATTGAAAAAAATACAAACTATAAGCTGTCGGTGGTTAGTCGAACACTTTAGAAAGCCCTGCTTTAGATATAATTTTACTTTTGATTTTATTTGCTTCTGCCGTATGTAAAATTAACATTTCCATACGCCTGATCACTTAATGTATGCACCGTCAAAGTAAAACCGTAGAATTGTTACGAACGTGAATGTGATATTAATATGTAAATTAATACTCTAATGCACACAAAAGAAGAAATACTAACCTCAGTGGCGATAAATTTAAACATTACACTCGCAATACAACAGCAAGTGTTAAGAACGGTTTTGATTAATTCTCTGCCAACTTAACTTGGTGCCTGCATTGCAGCGTCTTATCTTGTACATATGTAAATGTGAAAACTGAATTTTTTTTAAAATGGTTTGACTTATAAGTGCCTACTTTACCGTAAACGGAATATAACCATTAAACGATCGTTAAAATATTGTGTTAATTATGGCAGGTACACTGTTAGACATATTCAGACGAATCATTTGCACTCGTGATGAAACTGTTGGATACTAGGTATAGGGCATAGTTATAAAAGTACGGTTAACGGCTGTAATAATACAGTTTGTACTTTCCACTTTTCGATCTTAAATTGAGAAAGAATTATTTATGCTTACTTGCGTTATTCCTTAAATAAAACAATGGCAAGAAAGAAATTGCAGCCACAGAAACAAATTGATGTGTTTGTTCCAAACATAAAAGTAAAAAAAAAAAGTTATACGATCTAGGCACAGAAATAAGTAAAGCCAAGAAGTGTAATAAGTTAGTGAAATTAAGATGAACTAAGGTGTGATGAAAATAAGTATATTTCAGATGGACTGGTAATAAAAATAACGTTCAACAGCCAAAATAAAATCACTCCAGCAGATAATAATGAGGGTGCAAATTTAATCAAAAAAGTGGAGTGCAAATAACAGGCGATAATATAGAAAGTTTGAAAAAAAAATTACGAAGGCAGAGAGGGAGGAGAGAAATGAAGGCACAGTGAGAAAGATAAAATAAAAAAAAAGGCAGCGAATGAGAGAAGGATGGGGGTAGAGAACTGTAGCTCGCAGCAGGGACAGATGAAGTACGTAAGTAGCCTGTGGGGCCATGCGGGGGTATTTGCTTGTGGTTGGCAGCCCAGGGTTGATGTCATGCAGAGACCTCCTTTCAAGGGTGACTTTGTGTCGAGGGAGGGGCTAAGATGAGAGGGTGCTAGATATGACGGGCCCTGCGGCCAACACGTCCTCTATCTCTACTCCCGCCATTGCTTTTCATCTCCCCGAGAGCACCCTGTGCAAGACTCGTGTACTTAATGGCCTCCCCACTGCTGCAAACTAACCCCTAGTCACCAGACTCCACAATGGCAATCATCGAAAAGCACTTCTGTTCCCCTGGGATGAACTATTGTTTTACTTATTGGATGGCAGCCGCATCATCTTAAGTCATTCAACCACCAGTTCTACTACGAGATAACTTCTCAATTATACTGATTTCTAAAACTTAAATTGGCGTTTTTTACCCACGCACATAATGATTAACAAACATGTGGAAAATAAATGTTAAAAATAGTCTGTTCACGGTGAAGTGAAAACTTTTTAATTCGTGCTTTGAAAATAACCACTGAATTTTTGTTATAGTACATACTGGCAATACTTAAACATAGGAGTGCGTACATTAAACATCAAAACAAATAATCAAAGGTAATATTATCGTTATAGAGTTACAGGCCCGTGTTACTGTTTCCACGGTTGGTAGTCGGACATCCCTGTTAATATATAAAATTATATATATATATATCACTTTCCCGGAACACTTGTCTGGTGTGGTGTTTCTGCAATTTTTGCAAGAAGAACAGCCGCTGTTACTTGAGGGTATTCCGTTATCAGTGAGACGTCGTATGATCGTCCAGCATGATGGTGCACCTCCTCACTTCCACCGCGCTGTGGTTGGACACTGAAATGGCGCATTTCACTGAGAGATGGATAGGACGAGGCGGTTTACACCCCTGGGCTCCACGATTACCAGATCTATCACTACTAGATTATTGTGTATGGGGATGGATAAAGGGCATTGTTTACCAAAGGACTGCACAAACACGCGAGGAACTACTTGCGCGTATCCTGCATGCCGCAACAGAAATAAAAGACAGCCGTGTGCAGCTACGTAGAGAAACATGTGCAGTTCGTGATGTTATGGTGTGATCATGCCTTAACTGAACGGCTTGCCTGATCACACCTTCAAATATTAAACCTGGAAACGAGCGGGATTGCAACACCACCATTTGGTCATTGACCCTTGCGAAAGAAGACAGTTGCAGAAATCTCCTCCACCGGTCACTGAGCGGGGTCGCAGAACCATGCGCTTGATATAGGCCGGCGTAACACCCGAAACAGCTTCTTTCCGTCTTTTGTCCTTTGGGCATCGACCTGACCAGCGAAGCAGACCAGGAAGAAGGGTGTGTCCGGCCGTCCTTAACCGTCTAGTAGAATCAGCCTCCGGCAACACTAACAAGGTGATGACTCTCCAGTTAGGGTTAAATAAAATGGCGTGAATTAAATGTAATGAATAATCATCTTCGTATCCAATTTAAAGCCCGCCCGATTAGTAGCAATTTAAATAGTATTGTATCATCGTTATATTAATAAAAATCATCTTATACTGTTGTGCTCTACCGAATCATGAGTCATTATTGAGCTACGCCCCCAGCAACTTTCACGTACGAATGGCTTAAAAGCTAGTTCGTAACAATAAGCGTTCGGCCAAGCGTATCGAAGTGGTCGGAAACATATGTTAACTTCTTTTGTAAGCTTGTTAGACGCAACTGTGATGCTCACCTGTAAACAGTACGGTTTGATAAAACATCACTGTATTTACTTCTGAAAGTGTAAATTTTTTGTTCGTCATTTTTTAAATGTTTCGAATTACTCTGCAAATATTGGGAATAGGAGCCACATTTATGTGACATATTTTGCTTCGCCAGAGTGTGGAACAAGGTTGCTAGCAGATCTGCGGCACACTGGAGGTGTTAGGACATGCCAGCCAGTCACTGATGCGACATGAGAAGGCGCGCATTTAGATGCGAGGTGCGCATTTCTACCTTCACCTCCATAGGCTATTCATGGTAAAATGAGACATTTCAAAGCCCTATCAACAGAAAAATTATATTTTACTGTGGTTTCATACGTTAACTTTTGAGAGTTATAAAATGTATACTCCGTGTTTATTAGTTACACGGCAATTTTTATATTAACAACTGCTGAAAGGGCATATATAAGCTCAAAAGAACTTGTAATGACGGCCTTGAATAGTGCTAACTTTACCGTGAATAGCCTGGTAGAGTGAATCACTGCTGGTACACAGACATGTCTGCAGCGATACGACCAAGCGTTTACGAAGTACTGTTATTAACAATTCCACCACGACTTTGGAAGGCTTTACCTTGGGAACTACCGAACTTAGGAATTTGTGTTTTGTGTTGTACTTTCAACACCCCTGTTACTTCCCACAAATTGACACACTCTGTATTTTGATTTATAATTATTACTTTCATTATTTCTCGTAAATATATCATCGCTATTGGTTGCTTGATTTAAACTATGTGGTTGCTCGATATCTCGCTTTGCGCTGAGCCAGTTTGTGTGTGTGTGTGTGTGTGTGTGTGCATCAGTAGTCGCTAAGTCCGGCTTTTGTCCACTTGTACCGCGCTTTTATGAGCGGCCAGGACTTAAGGGCTTTTGGCCACGAAACATTTTATTTTTAACACATACTGTTCAACTTGTAGACATTATCTGTGACTTTTTTTCCACAGATAAAGTTTGTTTTATGTCGCATGATTTTTGCAAAATGACATGACAAAGTGAATATTTAACATTTTTTTTGTAATGTTCATATAAAATAAACTATACAAGTTATTTGCAGAAAATTTAACAAGAGCCACTGAAAGGACTTGTCTTAATTCATTCTACGAAAAGCTTGGCAAACGTTATTTAACAAACTGTTGGGGGCAGCTACAAATAAATATATGCAACAATTTTCTTATTTTCACAAAATTTTTGAAATTGCTAAATACCTTTTCTTCTACGATTTTATAGAAATCTTGAAGTAGCTCTAGGCATCGTCTTTCAATGTGAATTATATCATTTCTGTACATATGTGATATTTTCATTATTTGTAAACTTTTAAAAAGTAAACATTTGATTTTGACGTGTATTTATGCAAAAACTGTGCACCCAATTATTTTTTCGGTAAACGATAATTACTGATAATATCTAAATACTGAACAGAGTGTGGTGCAAATATAAAACAACAAGTTTTCCCAAGGGAAACGCCTTTAGGTGATTACACAGGAGGATTTACACGTTCGCCTAATCGCTGTCTTGAGGTTACAAAATGCGTAGAACTGCAAACCATGTTACGTCAGGAGGATTTACACGCTCGCCTAACCGCTGTCTTGAGGTTACAAAATGCATAGAACTGCAAACCTTGTTACGTCAGGAGGATTTATACGTTCGCCTAATCGCTGCCTTGAGGTTACAAAGTGCGTAGAACTGCAAACCTTGTTACGTCAGGAGTATTTACACGTTCGCCTAATCGCTGTCTTGAGGTTACAAAATGCGTAGAACTGCAAACCATGTTACGTCAGGAGGATTTACACGCTCGCCTAACCGCTGTCTTGAGGTTACAAAATGCATAGAACTGCAAACCTTGTTACGTCAGGAGGATTTATACGTTCGCCTAATCGCTGCCTTGAGGTTACAAAGTGCGTAGAACTGCAAACCTTGTTACGTCAGGAGTATTTACACGTTCGCCTAATCGCTGTCTTGAGGTTACAAAATGCGTAGAACTGCAAACCATGTTACGTCAGGAGGATTTACACGCTCGCCTAACCGCTGTCTTGAGGTTACAAAATGCATAGAACTGCAAACCTTGTTACGTCAGGAGGATTTATACGTTCGCCTAATCGCTGCCTTGAGGTTACAAAGTGCGTAGAACTGCAAACCTTGTTACGTCAGGAGTATTTACACGTTCGCCTAATCGCTGTCTTGAGGTTACAAAATGCGTAGAACTGCAAACCTTGTTACGTCAGGAGGATTTACACGTTCGCCTAATCGCTGTCTTGAGGTTACAAAATGCGTAAAACTGCAAACCTTGTTACGTCAAGAGGATTTACACGTTCGCCTAATCGCTGTCTTGAGGTTACAAAATGCTTATAACTGCAAACCTTGTTACGTCAGGAGGATTTACACGTTCGTCTAATCGCTGACTTGAGGTTACAAAATGCATAGAACGGTAAACCTTGTTACGTCAGGAGGATTTTGGTAAAGGGTGTTGCCTCCCAAGCTTGCAGCCACGGAGTTTAAATGGAGAATTAATGTTAAAGAAATTCCTTCTCAATGCTTCGACCTTAAAGATAACTGTTTTAAACAAAAGTTGTTCTACGTGAAATTACTTAATGAATATTACACGTTAAGAAATCTTGCCAATTTTTATGTTTAAGGCCATGATAACCCGTTTCTCCAGTCCTTGCAATAATTAATTATTTAAACCATAAGAGGAGCCGATGTTGTAAAATTTCAATGGCCATTCGCACTGAACAATTTTGTTAAAAATTGTTTTATTATGTAGTCAATTTTTTTCAACACAAAACCGTACAATTTTAACAAATTATTAAATAAACTAAAGTATAGTTAATTAATTAATTATATACAATGATACCGTTTTTGGTGCTGAAAAAATTATACTACATATTAAAAAAATTTGTAGAAAGTGATTTTACAATATTCGCTCCCGTTCTGGTTTAAAACATTAATTTTCGCAGAAAGCTGTAAAAACGGTATTCGTGACCTTAATAATAGATTCTCTAACGTTTTACGATAAAATTTACAATTTACAAAAATTAATGAGGAATTAAAGACATTAAAAATGTTATTAACGTGACAGTAGTCTCTGGGAAAATTGCATAATTTTTTTTAACAGTTATCATTAAAATTAACTCACTGCAAACGAATTTATTTAACATTGATTTCCCAATTAAACACCGTGGCTGTAAGCTTGTTAGTCAGTCATTATGGGCGTTCAAGAAGCTAAAATCACTTTGTAACATTTTCAACGGGGCCACGGTGGCTGAGCATTAACACTGCTCGCCTCCCAGCAAGGTGAACCGGGTTCAATCCTCGGTCACCCCGGATTTTCGCAAGTGGGAATCGTGCCTGACGGTGCCGCTGGTCGGTGGGTTTTCTCGGGGATCACCCGTTTCCCCCGCCCTTGCAATCCGGCGCTGCTCCATTATCATCTCATTTCACCATCATATTCTCTCAAGACCTCGTGGTTAAGAGCAGCCCAAGTCTCTCAACCCACCATTTTAAAAATATTACTTCCTTAATATTCTAAAAATCATAACTTTTACATAAGAGTAAAACGAGTTATGGGAATGTCAAAATAATATAATTTTTACCGCAAATCTCGTAAAGTTTAGTTGAGAGATTTGGATGGCTCTTAACAACGATGTCTTGAGAGCTGATGAGGGTGAAGTGAGGGGAGAATGGAGCAGCGCAGGAATGCAGGGGTGCGGGAAACGGGAATTCCCCGAGAAAACTCGCCGACCAGCGGCATCGTCCGGCACGATTCCCATCAGCGAAAATCTGGGAGTTACCCGGATGGATATTGAACCCTTTTCGCCTTGGTGGAGGCGAGCAGTCAACCTCTCCGCCACCGCGGCCCCATCTTGTGAATAAATGAAATTAAAACGCTACGTTACAGCTGAAAATAATTGTTTATGTTATTATAACATCAAGAAGAATATTTCTTCGAAGTTTGTTTTGTGGTTCACCCGTATTTCAAGTCAAAATAGCCAGAGGCTGAACCAAGTGTTGTTTTTCAAATAAATTGCAACATGTCATTCTTGAAACTTACGTAAATACCATCTGAAACCAAACTTTGTGTTTAAATAACATTCGGAAATCTTAACATATAAAATATTTAAGTCAAAATTCTCATATTTAGCGATAAAAACCCTGATTTATATAATTTTTTTCAAATGAGCTGATATTTTTGTCAAATTATTATAAGTGTCATATCACGGAACCATACAATGCCCTTAAATTCTAGAAAACTTTTTTTTGCTGTTGAACAGCGTTAACTTTTGGCCCGCCGAGAAAGACTGTGGAGAGCAACCTGTCCTGGTCGGCGAGCCACTGCGACTAACGGCGGCGCTGTGGTGAATAATCGGGCAAGTAAGGCTGAACTCACAGCCATCCTGGCACCTGTCAGTCGTCCGTCCGTCCGTCAGTTGAAAACGACTCACAACAATCCGTCGTCCGTCAATCCTTCTATACTGTGAACTTTGAGTGACAACATAACATTGTGATCTATCTTTAGTTGGAGCAATATTCTAGTTGGAAATACATTTTCAAGAAAAAAACATTTTGGTGAAATAATTCTTTTACATGATAAGAATTTATACTGAATTACTGTTTACATTCCAAATTCCTGAATTTACAGCCACAGAAAACATACACAGATCCACCGCCTTGCATTTGATTTCAAAGTGAGTTTTCGTATCTGCTGAGTGTCGTCAGAAGGCGGTGGCCCAGCCGTCGGTCCGCCGAAAGTTACAAGTTCGAGAAATATTTGACGGAATGACGGATAGAAAAAAAATGTTGCCCTGCGATTGGTTGGAGATCACGTAATCGCCGGACGGACGGGTGACTGCCGGATGCGACGGATGTTTGTGAGTCCATCCTAGTAGTTCCTGGTCACTAGCAGGATTGCGTGAAAATAATGGTTATGTCATTTGCGTGATGCGCGTTGGAGAAATGTACGTGATTACGTGTGACGCAGATATACGGCGCGGCTTTATGTCTTCGTTTATCGCGACGCCTCGTATTGCCTTAAATATACCCCCCCCCCTTCTTGAATAATAACTTAAATGCGCTCGGACAGTGTATCAATTGTAAAATGCTTCTAGAGACCAACTGAACTCACAGTTACAAAATAAAACTGTAAATGTATTTTTCTGTTGTTGTTGGACGAGGACAAGTTAAACATTTTAATATTTATCATTCATAATTTTTGGTTGACAAAAAGAAGTTAAGGATATTTACAAATGTTAAGACAGTGACACCACTTAAGATTGCGTAAAGATTATAAATAATATTAAGAAAATGGTATAATTTTATTTACAATCTCAATTAAAACAGAAAAATGCCAAAATTTATCGAACATGTTTCTTTGACACATCTGTTATAATGTCATATTTGTGGTAACGTAGACTTACATATATATTATAACCGTTAAATTATAGACGTTTAATCAGACGCAATGTTTATAGTAAATATTTATCCAATGTTTTGCTGTGGTTTCAGATTTTCATACAATGTTTACATTTCCACGTAATTTCATTCTCAGTCCCAAGTAATTATTTATCGCTTGAATGTCAATGAAATGTTAATGGTATTTGAACACTACCCATACATTTATAATAGGAATACGTTTTTCAGCAATTTTCAACCCAAATATCAGAACTTTTTTTTAAAGATATTTTTATGTTATAAAATTTTAAATTTTTTTGGGATGTAATTAAAACTTTATCAGTTTTGTTTTCATGTCATTAAATTTTTTCGTGTTTTTTGTTTTCTGTATTTTCAACTTTTTTCCGGAAGTAGTTATTTTGTGCTGTTTAAGCCCGTGTAAAAATGCCAAATTTTCGCCTCCAGCTATATTTGACAAAATTTGAAGACAAAATACGGCCATCAAATTTTTCCTTCCCACAAATGTTACCAAATAATCTTGAACGTGTTTGAAAATGTGTCTCACTTTCAATTTTTTTTATTGGTATAATATAATTTTAATTATTATTTAGAAATTATTTTCATAGTTAGATATTGCTTTTGTTTTTCCATGCAGACCATCACAGAAAGAAATGTAAGGAATGTTGTAATTTATTTTCGCTTCTTTACTTAATCCAAATTATATTTATCGGAGATGTTACCTGCACAATTAAATTGAATGCATCTGTGATCGTAATATTATGTGCAATATTCACTTAAATTAGCATTCATGCCCAGACAGTTTCTACATAAATTAATTATTTACATAGCCTACTTAGTTTCCAGCAATTGTGTGTTATTTTTAAGTTTCTTGACGTCCATTTTTGCCGTGCACAACTCTGATTGTCTGAGACCGTCAAACATAAAATAAATTTTAGAACCGGCCCAACCTTGATATGTTTGATGGAAACAGAAGCCATCCAACTTATTCAGACAAATATGGTGGCGTTTATGACTTTTCGATGACGTCATAAGTGCCCAATATTATTAGACCGAAATTATTGGAAGCAGTTTGACGGGAAAATGCGACAGTGTAACAGGAGCTTTAGACGTCAAGTTTCCGGAAGCGAGGCTTGTGTGTGGGAGGTTTGAGTGAGGTAGCCACGGTACTTTACGCCGGGATTAATATCGCAAAGATCCCCGGCGCCGTGCTAATGCAGGTTATATTTATGTGGCCCCAGAAGTTAGTAACAGACAGAACGCGGCGCAATGCTAAGAAGAGGGCGTAGGCGCATAGGAATGTTGTTATTCTAGAGGTTCCTTCCTGTCCGACGTCTTTGTGGAAGCGTCACTTGGCGCCTGGCGCCATTGTGAATTGCTATGACGCCATCGTCTACACTTCCTGAGTGACACCCCGCTGTACAGCGATCACTCGTCGAGTATTTTAAAGAGAGTAAAGAGATTCGGGCGAATCTTAACATCAAGGTCTTGAGATAGAGTATTAAAAAAATTTTGCAAGTTCAACTTTAAGGTTTTAGTGGTTTTGGAAACTTGCAAAGGTTAAATATGTAGAATATGTTCCAGAAGTCAGCTATGCTCTGCATACCGCAGTTACGACCAGATAAACTATAATTAACCATGAGGAACCTTTTTTCAAGAGACTTTCATGATTTTGATTTGAAATGAAACATTGAATGAGAGAATATTAATTTATTTTTGATGGAATTCTGAATTATTATTTTTGGAGCAGAGATTTTTATTTTTACACTTTTGTCTGAGGTGATTTTAATTAAAGACAATATTAGCATATTTAGTTTGACATTTAGGAAGCAGCAATTTGTAATTTTTCTCTTCTTTGACTTGAGTATTTAATAAGTTTTGCAATAATGGCAGTTATCTTAAGTAATCACACTCCTACTCATCATTAAATCATTCTAGAAATTTTAACATCTGCAATTTATACTTGCCGTATTTTCATTTCGGGTCAGCACAATAATTTAAATTAATTTTAATTTTCTTCATTCAGTAAGTTTTTCGTAAAATAAAATACTGTTAATCTTAATCTGGTAATTACTATAGCCTGTAGTATATTGACTTTTGTTTTATTTTGTGAAGTGTTTGCATCCATTATATACAGAAGGCGAGATCAGGCGCCACAATGGCGCCCATAACTCGGTTATCCCAATCTTCTTCGCAAATAGTAGAACTCGTGTACTTGGCTCAGAGGTTGATTTAATATTCTGTGCACACGACCATTAGATGGGCTACAATATAGTTTGAAGTTTTTTTTAGATGTAATTGATTAGTTTATGGGTTGTCCGAAGTGTGTCTTATGCCTCTATGATACATGTCTGAGGTCCGTTTGAGGTCAATTGAGATGTATCTGAGGCCCGTATAACTCAATACTAAGACTTGCTCCTTCAGTGTGTTATGCTCGGCGACTCTAGTGTGGACGAGGAATAACATTTCTGAACGAAGCGAGTCTTTTTTTTTTAAGACAAGTTCGTGATTGTTTTTGGAGTCCTGTCTGAAAATATACAAATAATAAATTATATTATAAATTACTAGTACACAATCGGCAAGTCAAAAATTCATAATGTCAGGTGAAGGGGCCAAAGAGCATAAGTGATTATATCAACGGGCAAGCGGTGGCAGAAGCACCAATTTAAAAAAAAAAAAAATGTTATGTGATTCTGCGAGTATCTACACAGACACAGTTTTTCAAAGGCAGTTCCAAAATTGAATTTTAACATAAAACACTCCAACTTAAAACTATAACGATTATATTGTCAGCCAATCAGATTCAAGAAACGGTTTATTTTTTTTAGTTCCCTGCATTAATTTTCATTCCTGGAAACTTCCATCCGGACTGTAGGAAACACAACTGCAAAGTAAGACGACATTTTACCTTCGTTTGCGCGTAAGCGTTTAGGTTTTAGTGATAAAAAGTTTGTTTGACAAGTTCTAAATTTGAAGAAAATATCTGGGTACAAACGGATGCTAATTTAGATGAGAGATGAGTTTATTACTAGCATATGTGTACGATAGTTTTAAAAATGATAGAACAGGTGTTTAATTATAAATTCACTTTATGTTTGTATATAAACATTAAAACACACACGAGCTTTTTCCATACTCCAGATACGGCATATTTGGTAGCACTGCATTATGATATATAGTCCATTCACAGTTACTTCCAACTTTTCTGAGGCACTGCTAAATTTATACTTCCAGTATATTCCCCCGCTTTATGCAAACAGAGCTGAGAAAAATACACCAAGGAGCTATACACACTGTACACACGTATTTTTACTATGTCATTATTAATATCAGTTACAAATGAAATATTATGATCTTAAAAAAACTGTAATTTAAATTTCAGTTTAAACAAGGTTCAGTTTTAAACATATGTTTAAAACGCCTGTAGTACACGGTATATTTAGAAAAGAACCAAAACCGCGAGTAGACTATATCAGAGTCGTGCAATTCAACGCCAGTGTGAACAAAGCTAAGCTTTTATAAAACAGTTTAATACATATTTAACATGAAGTTAGAGTAACATTCCCTACGTTAAATTATACGTGAATCGGCGTTAACACACTGAGAAAAAATATGGTTGTAGAAACCATCTAAATTGTTAAAATAGGGAGAAACGTATGATACGTCGTGGCACCATTTAAATTGTATTACTGCTGTGCATACTGTTGCCATAGTAGAGGACTGCGTTCCTACTACAAAACAGACAGTGCCTCCAACCGAACAACCGTCAACAATGTCCTGATTGTTCTCACAACAACTAGGATTGTAATAACCTAACAGGATATTCCGTTGCTGCCGCCCTCAAACCCGATCACAGGACTGTTCAGTACTAGCAACGGAACATTCTGCTAGGTTATTACAGTTATGACTATTGTGGGGACAATCCACATATTGTTGAACTTCTTCTGTTAGAGGTACTATCAGCAACCCTATGTAAAGTAGCAAGTTAAGTCACACTCAGGTATATAACAACCAGGTTTTGTTGGTATTACTATCTATAATAACAATTTTTATATGGCACGTACAACCCTTCATATAATTGTGCGGATTTTAAAAGTCTAGATGGTTTCCACAACCATATTTTTTATCAGTGCATACGGCTGGAGAAAATTGGCAGATGTGCTGTTTACAGGCACTCGCTTTTTTCTAACTATGTTCTTTTAACCCTGTATTCTCTTTCAGGGAATATTTTTGGTTTTCTTGGCAATGCCGCATGTTTTCTTTTTCAGCACCTAGCTTTATTGTTCATTTCTATTTAAAAGCTGCGTTAGATAATGTTTTAGTCGCTGTTTATTTAATATTGTTTATTCAACTAGCGACGTTGTGACCAGTTACTTTAATCAGGTTAAGCTGTTGTGTCAACCGATTGATATATCTTTATTTAAAAGGAATTAAAAATTTTGCAATAAAATATTTAGTTTTTGGTTTGTGAATTTCACATTTAAATTATTTTCTGTCAATTTAATTTTACAAAGTATTTATGGTTTTAAAGTGAAATACCGCATAACAAAAGGATAGTATCACCAGTTGTGTGAAGGGACTTGATATCTGTGATAGTAACTGGTATTTTCGGAACGCAGCCTACTTCTATCTTTTTGCTATCTACTAGTTATGCGTGACTAAAATATAATTAGCTCGGCTATCATCAATGATTTATGGAGTGATCGTCTGATTTTTACCGCTTTCGGTGAGTGTTTCTTGTTCTGTTTTTTGATCGTCGCCTCAATAATGCATGATTTCGTCCTTGTCTCTTTATTTTATGCGTAAATTTTGTATTTACCGCAGATTACCTTTTGGGTTGGAAAATGCTGTATTGAGGCTATTTATCTACCTTGCTGCCGAGGCGTGTCAGACTTTCTTTGAAGACGTCTTGCGTCTTCTTTATGCCGGTTTGCAAGCGATATGTCCCGAATATGGGCCACATCTCAGGAAAGTCCAGCTACCTATCTTTTATTTTCGGCATGTGAATGAAATACAGCAATAAATTAGCCATGTTACTAAGTAAACTTTAAAGTTTTGTATGACTCGAAATATTTTGTATTTCTGCCTGTGTTAATATCATTTTGAACACTATCTACCATATATAAAAAAAAAGAACTTAACCTCCAAAAGTTTGCTATGGTTCGACATATTTGGTAGTTTTGAATTTTAATTTCATTGTTGTGGGATCCCAACAAAATTAACGATAATTTCCTTCATAAAAAAAACTGATTTTGTAACATTTTTTTGTACCAAAGAGATTAAATAAGTATATATATTTCAAATGTGCAACAGGATATATATATGTATATATATATATATATATATAGGTATCCTGTTTCACATTTGAGATATTTATTATTATTTATCACACTTATTAAAAAAATAATAATTTTGGTCACACGAATCTGTTATAATTTATTTATCAAACACCTTTCTAATTTTATTCTAAATCACATTTTGCTGTATTGGTGTATGTAATAGTAATTATTATATATGTGTAAGTGTGCTGGAGTAGGAATTTTGGCTCGGCCTCTTTGTTAGTATATTTTATATTGGGTTCACACCTACGTAACTAGATACTTCGGAACTTCTATTTGTAGAATGCACATGGTTATTTCCCCCCACCAAGTATCTACTCTTCTACACAGCCATAATTCTCCTCGCACCCGACCTAAGTCGCAGCATACGCTTGCATTCCGCGCAAAGAATTGAAAGAGATCAGAGTAAACAATAAAAGGGTTGCAAATCACACAAGCGAAGCGACATCGATCGCATTCTTTCCGTCGGACGGGCCGCTGACAATTGTTCTTAATCATGTTCGCAACACTCCTTGCCGTCACGTACCACACGGCGCAAATCAAATATAAACTGAACACGCGCCCGTTAAAAGACTTAATGTATATTAGCAATTAACTATTTTCCCCTCTCAAATCGTTCAGTAAAATACGAAGTTCCTCGCATATGCATGTGTTGGCTGGATCCGTACGAGAAACGGCTCTTATTCGTTTACGCGGATGTGCTGTAACGATTGATTAGAGAGAATAAAAAAAAAGTGAAGTCGATATTTGTAACTACGTGCCATAATAGCATTTTAAAATGATTTTTAGTTCAAAATATCATAAACTACTTGCGAGTAAGCAACAAATCTGTGAATAGTGTTTTGTATAACGGAGATCTTACACCTCTGAAAACTCGGTTGGCAATGCAATCCCCCTTGATGGTGAAAATGGGGTTTAGCATCTTTTTTTTTTCATGAAACTTCGTAACCCTAAGATTTACGCAATAATTTAAGACATCCTTCGAATCGTGTGTCTAAATTAACTAGAAATATCGTCTTTCGTAAGACGCTAAGTTGAACTGTTTTCGAAAATGCATCCATATCTCTCAAAAGAAGATGCTGGTTGTCTGACAGGTAGGCAACACGCATTTAGTAAATTCGTAATTACTTCCAACTTTTCAGAAGCTCTGCTTAAGTTATACTTCCAGTATATTTCTCCGCCTCTTGCAAACAAAACTTAACCAAGTCTATATCTCTGTACCAAAGTAACTGCGAACCGCATTCGTGCACACTCAGGGTCATAATATTTTACGTAAGAACTATTTCTTACCAGGCATTACCAACGCATCCGTTTTCTCTATGTTTTTATTCATATTACTTATAAAATATGTATATTATAATATAAAGATAAAATATAAGTAAATTTTCAACTAAGCCAAAAATAAGTTACTTTTACTTTAATAGAAATAGAAAACGCTTTTGATTCATGGAATATTTAGGAAATAACCAAACACTTAATACATGGGGTGATTTTTCAAAGGTTAGATTCAAAAACGGTGAAGAAATCGCGAATGAGCTATACACAGGAAGACATTTTAAATTAGGATTTTGTGGGGACGCACAACTACTTTAAAAATCACTTTAGAAGGAAAATGTTTATACATTATTGTCTTACATTTTCGCGAGCAATAACTTTCCCGAGTTTGTCTTTGTGGTTAAAAAAAAAAACATCCTGAATGTGAAGAGGATACAGGAAAAGCCTACAATTTCTGTGGATCCTGTGGAATAACACGAATATGTGTTGTGTGTATATTGATGGTGGGCGCAGTGTTGCCAACTAGTTTGCAGGTGCAATACAACTGACATCCAAAAAGTGTATTGATTTTTTATAAGAATTTGATAAAATTGTACTATGACAGTGGGAAGGGTGGAAATATGCAATTTATGTCACGTCTGAGCATTATTTGGCAACTGTGACAACGGAACCATAAAGATAATTCATTCCGTTTTGCCTTCCGTTTCAGTGACCATTTTTTTTAAGTTTTCAGTGTCACCACGTGACGGTCTGTTGATAAGATTGACCACAAAATTTCCTATCAGTTAGTAGGTTATGTATTGATTGTTACAATATACTGCATCTTGAAAACTTCCCTGGAGATTAAATAAGTTTATAATACTTTCCAGTAGTAAAATAAATGTATTATACTTCAGGCTGTTCACTGTTAGTTGAGCATTTTGAAAGTCCTGCTTAGGATTTCCTTTCCTTCTCAGTTTGTATTCTTCGGCTAGGTGTAAGATTAACATTGTCATGGGCAACCGGATTTTATTCATGCACCATAGAAATGAAACCGGGTAATTAAAAGGGCAAAATTTCTTAATATTACTCAAATGTATGCTCTTATGTGTATAAAACAAAGAACACTGGCATAAGTAACCATACATTTAAACGTTACTCTATGAATTCGCCATGTCTTAGAACTATTTTTTTAAAATTAACTGCCAATTAAACCTCTGAGACTTAACTGGGAACCTGCATGGGAGAGTACCCAGCAGCATATATTAAGTTTTGGCCAATTTTTTTTTACTCCTATGGTTGATTTCGAAAGAGCTCTCTTCGCCGCGGAAGAAGGTAACGACATTTGAAAAAGGCTTCGCTGATATCATGTAGATCAGACGCGATTACAAAGCATGAGTTATGTTATGTTCAGCGATCGGCTCCGCCCCTTTTTTCCAGAAATCCTTTGTTTTTGAGTCATAATCTCCGATTCATAGTAATTAATAGCAAAATACGATGATAGAAAAACTTCATTTTACGAATTGTTTGGTATTTCTGTGCGTAATTTTAATTGTGTGTTATCTGCTTGTTGTAAAATGCCGAGAACATGTTTGTATTTCATCGGCAAGTTCCCGCATTTTTGCAAGCGAGAAACAACACACAGTGAAAATTAGATAAAAACGTATTAAACAACTAGTAAATTGTAACTTTTTTATAATCAAACATTTTAAACAATTCATCTGAAACTGAAATTATGACACGAAAACACCAAATTTTTTCCAAAGGAGGTGAAGTCGAGCCTTAATTTTAATAGCATTCTGTATCAAAATAAAATTTATTCTTTAATAGTCTTATGGAAATTATACCATGGCTGTGTAACTGATAAGGAATTACACCAGAAGTAGTACAATTATACTACGGTTGGCAACACTGGGCGGGCGTAGAAGTAAGCACCCCCGCAGGGAGGTTGCGGCTAGTGGCCATGAAGAGGGGAATGGTGGGAGGGGAAACACTCGCGCATGCGCGCAGACGCGTGGATGCTGCGGCTCCAGACGCCGCCGTCGGCTCAGTGTGTCGCGGACGCTCGGGACGCTCAGGACGACGTCTTGCTGCTCCTCAGCACTCGGGACTACATCACAGCGCCTCCGCGGCGCGTCACGTATATACTCGCACGCGTGCCCGCCTGCGTGCGTGCGTCTGTTCTCCTCCGTCTCCCGTCATGGACCACACCACCGGTCACCGCAGGTAGGGCACTCGTTTCCTAGACGACTCTCACCTTTGCAATCCTTCACTGGGACCATTCAGGTAGAAGCGGAGTGGCTTGCAATGGAGCACTCAACGCGACTATACAATACTCAGAACTCCTTATAAAGTACTATGCATACCACAAACACACACTATGTTACCAAAGTACGATTAAGGTTGCACATGAAAGAAGAATGCATACATTTTGTAACACTGTAAAATATTTTACCATAATTAACTTATTTTAATTAAAAAAAACTTTTAATCACATTTAATCGTAGTGTTTATTTTGAAAATAAAAAACATATTTTGGGGAATAAGGAACCGTGCGCCACGCAAGATTATAATAATAATTAGTCTAATTTTATGTCATAAAATTAATAACAATGTTTACAAGTATTTTTAATATTATACTTGGGGTACTTCCATTATAGCTATAAAAACAATTTTATTTGCTGAGATGAATCTGCATAACATTTATTATTAAAAATATTTAAACAATTTAAGTATTTTTATTACGTATTACCAGGTTTATTACAATGATAGTCTATCTTAACATTTGTTTGTAAAAATTTGTTTAAAAAACATTAAAATATAAATAGGCTTAAATTTTAATAAAAAATATGATCCTTTTAAATTATTTTTTATAGAATTAAAAAAGTAAATACTAGCAAGGTGATTTACAGTGTTACACAAAATATAATATATGTGTTCTGCTTTCATACTTTGATATGTAACATAAATTGTACTATTTTTGACAATGTGGTAGTGTGTGTACTATTTGTTAATGAATTGTGGATGCTGTGCAGTCAAGCAAGGTGATCAGTTTGGAAGCCTCTCTTCTTTTACCGTAATTACAGACAAAAAATGCGCTGTCACTTTTGTCTACTGTGATAGAAACTAAATCTGTACTATCAGCAACTAATTTTTGAACAGTCTATTTATATGGTTGTCGCGACAGCAAAATACGCATTAAAGGAATGACATGTTTTAAACAAATCTACTTTACACACACACCCTTTCTTTAGGTAAAATAACAATTATCTTCAATATATTTCATGTAAGGAATCTTGTAGTAATGAAGTCAAATTGGAAACATTAATTTACTTCTTTTCGTGGTTATCTTTAAGCTTCTGTTTGAAATACAAATTGCAGATGGCGAAAATTTTAAAATATGAGTTAATTTTTGACAGTTTTATAACATTTGTTTTATGTTTAGTTTTTTCATAGAATTTATTATTACAGCATAAAATATATTTAAGTTAGAAGTATGAATATTCACTGGAAGGTAAAAAAAATTTAAATCTTACGAAAATGTGAAATAGTAACATACTTAAGACATTAGAAAATATTTAACAATTCTTACTTAACTTACGAATAATACAAGTACATTTTTCGGTGGTAATATGTTGAAGTTTTGATGATATCTCAGCG
Organism: Clitarchus hookeri; assembly: GCA_002778355.1. NCBI lineage: Eukaryota > Metazoa > Arthropoda > Insecta > Phasmatodea > Phasmatidae > Clitarchus > Clitarchus hookeri. The sequence continues at coordinate 215,202 of NQII01003567.1, forward strand.
ATCCGAGTCATGATTGGACATGCTGAAGATAAACCTTTTTTGGTATCACAAAATCTCAATTTGAAGAGGATAATTGTTCTGAATTTTTTTTTTAAATTGTAGTTCTAAAGATTTCTTTCGAAGTACGTCCATGCACGGCGATCGTGGCAGTAGATAAATATCCACAAATTTCCATATTATATCTACACATTTTAACTCTTTTATATTCCATATTCACGCCATAATTTATGAGTCAACCACATACTATGTATCAAACGAAGACAGCCGGAACAAAATTTTGATTGTGACATCTTGTTAACCAACAAAATACGCTCTACTCCACGTGCAGTAATAAGTATAGAAAGATTTTTTTTAAGAAAATACAGTTGCTGTTATGTAAATGTAATTAATTCTAGTAAGTACTAAATAATTCGACAATCACATATCTATCATCCTCGCATTGCCTTCTGTCATATCTACGAAGCTGCCAAAGGAATGGTTATTAGTTCTCTTAGTTACAATTTCGATATTATATTTTAGCATATTCACATTTAAAGCATATTTCAGTTTGTTTAAAGCTGCTGAGGTTCATTACGCTGCCTAACTGATGTTCCGCTTTACGCCGTCATTATCAAGTTCCTGTAAAACCAACCAGTTTCTTCGTATAAAATATCAAAGTTTTATGATTTAATCATACAAAGATGATGCAGTGTTGTTTTTTAGTAATAACGGACAACGCGATTAACATCCTTTATATAATGTCTGCATACACTGTAAAACATTTCTGTATTTTAACAAAGAATTCTTCGGAAACTAGGTACCAAGGTTATTTTGCAACACTAGAAGCAAATTAAAGTAAATTTTACTAAACTTTTATGTGGTAAGTGTAAAACTATTGTTGAATTTTAAAACGCATATACTGTATACTGCAAGTTTATTATAAACACGAAGCTACATAAACAAATGTTGTAATATTGCAGTTGTAGAGTTACGAGGAAATCTTTAGCAACTAGTTTCAAAGAATAGTTCGTAAAGCGTACACAAATGTTTAACTGTGTACCAAATCGATATGGTTAAGTTTCGTTTTTCATATGGATCCAAAAGTAAACAAATTTGAACCGTATATAAGAGAATAAACTTTTTCACGTCTTTTTTTAGAGCGCAATGGCGTCTCCGAAAGTTGGGCGAACTTAGCCTATAAGCTGGGACGGTCCTAAGTGCTTTCTAGCGTCACCCACATAATGCCTTGAAAGGATATAAAAGACATCGTCAGGCGGTATGAATTTCTAGCTAGCTATCTTATATTCTTGTTGGCTAATGCTTGCAGCTTCTCTGAAATGGATTTGTATCCTGATTGATTCCTAGTGGAAAATATTAGTTTCCATTACTATCGCATTCACGTCCATTCATGAAATTGAACTTTTAAATACTAAACAGGCCGGTCCATCCCCACGCAAAGTATTGAATTAATCTGAAATGAACAGGATGCATGTTTAAGAGGACACAAGTATGATTATAGTAAAGACAATAAACGTATAATTTATAAATAATTTTTCTTTTAGTTAAATATGAATTTTTAATGTTGATTAGGTACCCAACACTTCTAATGAACTACTCTTTCTTTATTGACGTGAAGCAAATAGCATTTATTTTAGTCATATAGTTTTAAGCCGCCATTTACTTTATTTGTAAATTTAATCCCCCAATTAAATCTCCTTATTAAATGCAGAACTTTTTTTATTGTTTATTTTTGAAATGTATGTATGCGTGTGTGTATATTTATACACACACAAATACGCAAATACACAATATTATTTTTAATATATCTTTCCATGGGAAAATTGATTTATCACATAATAATTAACTAGACAATGAAATAGTACCGTCAGATTATTAATATATGCGAATAAACAGACGTGCTAAAGCTTGTTTATTACTGTTAGGAAGCCAATATTAATGCTTTATGAAACAGAATGTACGGCAACTTAGTACAAAATGTCTGATATTACCAAATGGTCACATAGGCATAGTGTAATTTCGCTAGAACTCTACATTTAATGAACAATTTTAATTCTTATAAAGTGTGTCAATAAAATCAAATAAAAAAATGCATGCATCGTAATCGTAATCGCGACTGATCTACATTGGAGAACACAGCCGCTAAGCTATTTAGTATAATATACACAGTTGTTTTAAAAATCAAGTAAGTACGAGCTCTTCTTTCTACACTCTTAACAAATTGTTGAAATATTTAGACTGTAGTATATGTCACTAATATTAGAATTAAAAACTTTCTTCCGATTAACTGTATCATTAACAGTGGAAGCATTCCGCTAGTTCTATGAGGTATTAAGAAGCTATAATTATGCCGGTTGCTTTACGGGAATCAAAATGGCGATAATGGCGTTGGCATATAACGGGAAAACTATTTCGGAGTTTGGGGACAATTGAGTTGGCCACGTTTGGTAGAATACCGTTGTTAATGATGCACATACCTGAATATGTCGCTGGAGTTCCGACTGGAACTGACTGACAGTCATCTCCTGTTGAACTAAAACTCAGTGTCTGATAATTGTGTAGTTTATTACTGAAAACTACTTCAAATATTTGATACTATAAGAGGGCCAGTTTTGGGGAGTGACGAATGAATACTCGTCCTTCATAAGGTTTAGGGATAAGAGGGCATCTCTCATATTTTTGCCACACTGTAAAAAATATTAAACAAAGAAAGTAACAACATTATCCAGAGAGAAGCTATTAATTATTATAGTAAAATAGATGACAATTTACAATAAACTGAAGATTCAAAATGCTGTAAAGGCAGGTTGTTGTAAAGATTAGATTGTCTGACCCAAGCAATGCTGTGATTTGACACGACTTTCGGAACGGCAATGTAACCCCTACTTCCAAAATTGCTAGATGCAAGACAAAACATTAAAAGACTCACACGAAACACATTTGTGTATGGTCTATACGTATGTATTTTCAAAGAATAGTTTATATTTGTTCATAAATCAGGCATATGCTAGTTATAATTTCATATCAATATGTAATCCTTCTATTTTAATTTTAAACGTCCCCTACTTAATATAACAAAAGACTGCTGGGTAAACTCTATACTTGCTATATTTGTATCATAAAAATGACAAACACGTGAGCTTAGAGCATCGGCATACTACCACTCTTTCTGTACTACAATTTCCTCTTTTTAGAAAATTCTTAGAAATCACATTCTGAAGTAAGACTAAAAATTGTATATTATCATTAGATGGAAACGTAGTTAGAAAAGAAATGTGAGAGATTCCTAAAACATATGGGTTTGCAACATTTTCATTGAGAGTAGTTTGTCTCTGATTACTTTAAATATAATATTTTCCCCGCCCCTCGGGTAAATTTAAATGAAAATTGTCAAATAATTTAGGGAATTTCATCATGTGTGAGGACTTTTTTTTATATATGTGCATACTTATTATAAATTCGGCTTAGATTTTGCAATTCAGTTTTATATACGATGCTTCTGAACTCCACAGATACAAACACTGTGAGATGGTTAATTTTGGAAAACAAGATGAGAAATATAAAAGCGTTTTTATTATAGGCTGTTCACGGTAAACTGAGAACTTTTGAAATTAACATTATAAAAATATCACTGAACCTACCTGCGTGTATTTTAACCGACACACTGACTGGAATTCGCCCAGTAAAGTTGGTAACGTTAGAGGAAAACTAGCTCTACGTCTTAGCGTAGAATTAAAATGGTTAGGTATACATTTGTGAGTTCGGAAATGATTTATTTTGGTCTCAGTTTTTCTATTGCATGTAAAAGCATGAATGAGCAGATTGATAAAAATATTTACTTGTCTAATAATTTCAAAAATTTACTTGACGGACGCATGAAAAAAGTTACGAGGTCTCTGGCAATGTTAATTTTACATATGGTGGAAGAATACACAATGCGTGTACAAGTAGATATAAAACAGAGCTTTCGAAAATGCTCAGTTTAACGTAAACAATCTTTAAGGGAGGTGCGTCCATGAACACTGGATTTAAAATACGTTATTCGCAAAATGTCCGTTACTACGTCAGATGATACAATAAATCGGCGAAAGTGTTTTATATCTGCAATCTGTGAACATTCGGCGGGTGATAAAATTGATAAACACCCATGTGTGTTTTTTTTTATAACATAGCTGTCCTTAATTTATATCAATTCAGTTTATGTTTCGAGACAATATACTAACCAGGACTGTTCTACTGGAACATGTTTGGAAACTTACAGATCTTAGAAGACCAATTTTGGTAGGTTGCAAATCTTCAGAGGATTGTAGAAATTCAGTGAAAATAATGCGAATGTAAGAGAACGTATACATCTGGATCATCTAGCAGACCGAGCTATTCAAGTGGTTTCCCCATCGGGCGAATTTCAAATAATTACAATGCTTGACTGGCCAAACACATTAAAAAGCCGTGGCTTACGTATACATAATTTATTTACGTAAATACGTAATAAATGAAATAGTACATCATTTAATACAAGTTTTACGCTAGTGATACTTATAGTTGCCATTAAATAAGTAATTTTATTCAAAAAAATATGTACTGAAAAAAATAATTGCTGATAAAATATTTTGTTCGCTGGCAAGTGTGGTGGGTCGCATACGACCCGCGGGCCGCTAATTGAACATCACTGCACAGCCACCCCCATTTCCGGTCAATGAGTGTATGCATACAAATCTCTTTACAAGGTGCCGCAATGGTGTAGTGGTCAGACATCTCGCACTCCCACCACGGCGAACAGGATTCGATTCCCGGCGGGGTTGCCCGGGTTCTCGCATGTTGTGAACATGACGGACGTTGCTGTTGGTGGCGGGTTTTCTCGGGGTACTCCCGTTTCCACCAAACTTGCATTCCGACGATGCTACATTTCACCTCACTTCACCCTCACCTACGCTTAAAACTTTGTTATTAAGAGGAGTATGTAATGAAACATTTTCTGTGAAATCTTTGTTTGCGCGGAATACGCGTATCTCGGTAAATTTTGGAAATACGACTTTTTGGCAGAAAAATTAAAAACAAAACAATAATATGTGCCATTATTTTTTCTTTGTGTCATATTTAATGTGCTCATAACAAAAAAAAAATCCAGAAAATATTTCAATATCGTATTTTTAAAGCTTGCTTATGAAGTTTCCTTAATCGGTAAGAGAAAAGTACGACTAAACGGGCGTAGTTTAATCTGTAGACTTTCATTGCGTGTAATAAAATGCCACTGTTACATATCTACTTTACACAGTACAGCATCACGACAGAAACACTGCACGCCTTGCACGTAGGGGCGATGAGGAACTAGACGTGCGTGTTAGTGTCGCCCGTATAGCTCCCTCGCTTCTTGAGCTTGGATGCGCAGCTTCATATTCCTCTTAAGGGCCGACCACTTCTTCTGAACTTGTCGTCATTTTGTCGATCATTGCGAGAACTCTAGAGTATGTTACAGTCACAAAGTACCTAACAATACGGAGGTGAAACGCAGCATATATCGGGAATTAGCAAAATAGTGTTTCTGACCAACAAAATGTTGAAACGACGCCTGTCAATCAGCTCCTGGTAACCAACTCGCCCGCATGCAGCCCATCCAATCGAATATATTTCGCTGCATGCAGTAGCCAATCAGACACAATGCCCGTTGCCAGAGCCTCGTGGCAGCCAATCAGCGAATGGGTGAGCCCACATGAAAGGGAACCGTCAGGTCATTTCGTCTGTGTGTACCTGTCTATAGAGTGTTCATAGTTAATTGAGCACTTTTGGAAGCCCTGCACAAAACATACCTTCCTCTCTTCAGTCTGTATCCTTCCCGCCATAATGTACAATGTACACAGCCACGGGCCTAATGGCTTTAATCACGCACAAGTGAAGTGGAAAAGCGATGTTGGGAATTTGAATGTGTAGTCACTCATATGCGAGTTCGTAGGCCTACTATAATGTGCATGTAGCCGAAAAACACAAACGTTTTTGCCATAAGTTTAAACATTACACTCACAACACAACGTAAAGTCCTAGAACAATTTTTTTTAATTCGTTGCCAACTTAACAGCGAGCCTGCGTGCCGGTGTTTATAGTGGCGTCTATCCAGTTGACCGGCAGTGATTTTTTTTTCAAGTTGATTTCCAAAGTGCTTACATTACCATGAGCATCGTACATACTATGTAGACTCTGTGATAGAGTGGAACCGTACTGTAGACTGTGGTTGTTCATTTCCAATCTATATTCGGTATATACATGTCAAAGTTTGTGTGTGTGCACAGTATGTTTGTTCTCTATCAAATTCTACGCAGTTTGACGGCTCTGGATCAAATTTTGCAGGGATGCCCTTCGATATCCAACTTAAAATACTGTATAGGTCAAAATTGACTCCCCCTTCCCACCCTACTAATTGGGCCGGAAACCCCTAAAACGAGGACACGTATCACCGAGCCTCAAGGGGCCACGGTGGTGTAGTAGTTAAACTACTCTCCCACCTAGGCGGACCAGGTTTGATTCCCGGCGGATTTTCGCATGTGGGAATCGTGCCGGACGATTGCGCTGGTCGGCGGGTTTTCTCGAGGATCTCCCCTTTCATTCCGGCACCGCTCCATCTTAAAGTCCACTCCACTCCGCCGAGTCTGTTTTGTGCCCAGAAGCCCTGAAAACAGGGTCGTGCATGTTTTATTGGCCTATCACAGGCGTACGACGCCGGGCAGATGAGCTGGTCTTCCACGAGCGCGGACTGCTGGAGCTTCGAGAGAGGATAAACTCGTGCGCCTCCGGGACAGGAGTTGGTCCGCATTACGGCGATTATGACACTCGCGACGTAATTCAGTCAAGCAATTAGGGCGCGCGTGCCCCAGCTGTGCGATTACTCTCGTTGACCTCGCGAAGGGAGCTCTCACGCGACGCTGCGATAATATCCCTTCAGCATGCCCCTTCAATGGAAAGATCTCCCTATGAGTGAATTTCCGAAATATAAAATCGAGAACAGAATTTTAAATAATTAATATATTTCGATGGGCTTTCTTTTATTGACTACGTTTTAGAATTTAACAAACATTTGCACACAGCAATAGCTGATATGTTTAGATTCCGAATAGAAAATTGTTGACTATTTTCTGAACAGTTACGTATAAGAACCGCAAAACCAGTACATATAAAATTAATCTTATATAAATTTATAAAATTAAAAAATAACATTTCAAGTTTGGTTTTTATCAAAAAATCGCGTAAAAAGTATTTTTGATCCCAAATGTATAAATCTCAAAATCATAAAATATTAAGTAATTTATTTACCATACTTATTGAATATGTGTTCTATGTCCCTCTTTTTTTAGTAAAGAGTTTGGCAATTTAAAATCGAAAACTATAGACTTCATAAACCATTCTTGCATATGAGGGTTTATAGCATTCAAACATCTTGTCAATAAATCTGACCCCATAAAAATATATTACGTAGTAAAAATTGTGTTTCTCATTTACTGTTTCGGTAATTCGCCCATTGCGAGACATTTCCACCACCCTCACTCACATCTCTGTTAGCACAACATCTCTGCTAATCACTTTCCTTCAGGCGAGCTGTTCCATTAATCACAATGCCCCTAGAGTAATTACTGGAACAGCAAGGGGTGATAACGAGCGAAATCCACTCCCTTTAACTTTTATTTTTATGTCTGCACGCTCGTGTTTCAGATACTATAAATATTATGCCTTGTTAACTACTTCTTGATTAAGAAATTTATCATCGGCAAAAGACGTTTGGTTTTTTTTTTCGATTTTATTTAACCTTTTTATTGCTGCAGCCCAAAATATTCCTTGTCGTTTCTCCCCATGCGTTATAAACCCCAATATGCGACAACAGCCAACTTAAATTCAGTTGAAAAGCACTTAAAACCTGTCAGTTCTTGTAATGAACAGAAAACCAGGGTCCAGCGGTACTATTCATTGTCGCATAACGTATGTCAAAAATTTTAATTTTTTTCATACGCTGTCGGTTTGGTTGGGGGCTTTGATATTTTGTTACGAAATATCACAGAAAAATATTATTCAATACTCTCAAGAAGGTAAATGTT
>NQII01003567.1:223311-280497 GCA_002778355.1 Clitarchus hookeri
GGAGGGAAGCGTGTTTTGGATTGAAGCTCCGCTCAAAACATATTAAAACACCTCGCGATGTTAATAAAGCGTTTACCTAAGTAAACGTTAATCCAGCTCCAGAGAAACACGTATTCTCACACGCTAAATCGGAATCAGTAAATATCTGCTGAATGCCAGTTGAAACTGCTCCATACGGGACCACTGGAAAATAAAATTACTAATCTCTTCAGTTTATAAAAATCTTCGTATTCAGAAAGTATAAAATCAGTTATTTATAGTTGATTAACAAACAATCACAAAGGTTTAAAATACAATACATAACTATGTGAAATAAATGGGCTACTATTATATCCTGTACGAAATAATTAATGATTTGGTTAGGATCGTACCTCCGCTCAAGACACAAAAGATTCTCCAGCCTTAATAGTCTGACGTTTCACCAACTCCGATATGTTGCACTGTACAACTCGCACTCGTATATTGCATAGTAAGAGAAACATACACTGAGCTGACAAAGTCATGGGATAGCAATATGCAAATATACAGATGGCAGTAGTATCGCGTACACAATGTATAAATGGGAAGTGCATTGGTTGGGCTTTCATTTGTAGTCAAGTGATTCACGTGAAAAGGTTTCTGACGTGATTATGGCCGCACGACGGGAATTAATAGACTTTGAACGCGGAATGGTAGTTGGAGCTAGACGCATGGGACATTCCATTTCGGAAATGGTTAGGGAATTCAACATAACGATATCCACAGTGTCAAGAGTGTGCCGAGAATACCTAATTTAAGACATAACCTCCCACCATTGACAACGCAGTGGCCGACCGCCTGCACTTAATGACTGAGACCAACGACGTGTGCGCAGAATTGTCAGTGTTAACAGATAAGTAACACTGCGTGAAATAACCGCAGGAATCAATGTGGGACGTACGGCGGACGTGTCCGTTACGACAGTGTGGCGAACTTTGGCTGTACTGGGCTATGCCAGCAGAAGACCGACTCAAGTGCCTTTACTAACAGCACGACATCGCCTGTGGTGCCGCTACTGGGCTCGTGACCATATCGGTTGCACCCTAGACGACTGGAAAACCATGGCATGGTCAGATGAGTGCCGATTTCAGTTGGTAAAGAGCTGATGGTAGGGTTCGAGTGTGGGGCAGACTCCATGAATCCATGGACCCAAATTGTCAACAAGGAACTGTGCAAGCTGGTGGTGGCTCCATAATGGTGTGGGCTGTTTTACATGGAATGGACTGGGTCCTCTAGTCCAACTGAACCGATCATTGACTGGATAGGGTTATGTTCAGCTAATTGGAGACCACTTGCAGCCATTCATGGACTTCATGTACCCAAACAACGATGGCATTTTTATGGGTGACAATGCGCCATATCACCGCACCACAACTGTTCGCGATTGGTTTGAAGAACTTTCTGGACAATCCCAGCGAATGATTTGGCCACAAAGATCGCCCGACATGAATCCCATCGAACATTTATGGGACATAACCGAGGAGTCAGTTCGTGCACAAACTCCTGCACCGGCAACACTTTCACAATTATGGACGTCTATAGAAGCAGCATGGCTCAATATTTCTGCCGGGGACTTCCAACGACGTGTTGAGTCCATGCCACGTCGAGTTGCTACACTTCGCCGGGCAAAAGGAGGCCCGACACGATATTAGGAGGTATCCCATGACTTTTGTCGCCTCAGTGTACAATGACAAACAGCAATTAATTTTATGATTTTCAAATTCTCCGTGTTCTTAGAATATGTATATATTCTTTGTACATAAATGCCTTTGCAAAGTTTAAAAGCTAATCGAAGTTAAATTTGGCTCTGTATATATTATTTAAGTATGATATGTAGTGGTTTAAATTAACGAAGTTGTCGCTGTTTTCTGACATACACCATTTTACAACGCAAAGAGATTTTACAGAATGAAACCATTCTTGGAGGGGCAGATTGATAAGTAATAACTGTGCTTATTCGACAGCGAAATGTTAGAATCAGTTAAATCTATTATAGAATTGGTCATACACATAACATATTTAATAACTTTAAGGAATGGGAATGTTTATCTAACATATTTAATAACGTTAAGGCAAGGGAATGTTTATATAACATCTTTATTTACTTTAAGCATTGGAATGTTTACCTAACATATTTAATAACATTAAGGCACGAGAATTTTTACATAATATATTTAATAACTTTGTCGTGTGACGGTTTAGGGATGGTAGAGCGACGCTGGCCCACAACCACCCCCCCGCATAACCAGGGTAGAAACACGTGTCACTCCTAGTCACCACAGGGGAAGGTCAACTCGAGAAGGATGCACGTGACGACTATAACACGTGTCGCGGAGGAGTCGTCCACTCCCCCTTCACCCACCCACCCCCCTAGGCCTCTAGCAGGTCCATGAGATTTGTTGAGCGCGAAGGTTTCACGAGATATCGAAACGCAGTTCGCCTAAAGTTAGGGAAACGCACCACGAAGAAATAGCTGACGAGCTGGATATTGGTGCCGAGAACACCCCCCCGGCCTCCCCAACCCTTCAGGAGCCAGGCGTGTTTTGAAAGGCATTGTTCTGCGTTCTACCACCTTACCCCCTCACCCCCTTCCCTACCAACCAAGCGACATGTGCCGACAATTAAGGATGGAGGCTGGCGAGCATAAAAATCCCTTTTCGAGAGTAGTGGGGGCAGTTCATTAGTACCGCGCAGAGAGAGCAGTCAGTTGAAGATCGCCGCGCAGAGAGAGGTCAGCCGCGCAATTTTGGCCGGGGGAAAATCGGACCCCTGGCCACGTCAGTAGAACATCACCTCAGTGAGACGGCAGCAACAGCAGGCCTTTGCCAAAGGCCGCCCATCGCCGGAGCTCACCCACCACAGCTGACATCATTTCAGCAAGAGTTAAGTATTCAGTACGCCATCAAGAGAAGACCCCTCCATCACGAAGTCGTTAGAAGTCGTTAGCAGTCAATCCGAGTAACCAAATTATTACAGTACCACACCTCTCAAGTGCTGATGTATTTTATTTGTGCTACATTCGATACAATATATTCTTCCTTTTAATTGAAACAGCTAAAGCCTACATTATTGAAATACCCTTAACCTTCAGGCATCATATAGTCTATGCCACTAAGCATTAACAAAAGAGGCTACGTACTTTTTGGATGTGTTAATTTTAAGGCACGGGAATGTTTACCTTCAATTGTCCCTCCTTCGTTACCTACATTACTGGGCGCATGCAGTTAGTTTGCGCGTTAAGATATATGGAAGCCAGGGCCAGGTCTGGATTAACACTTAAGTAATGTGAGCATGTGCTTAGGGCATCAAAGAGGAGGAGGGCACCATAGAAACGTTGCATTGCCGGATTTGATATGGGAAGTATGGTGGGAAATTGCAACCTGTAGAGCTGAAACAGTTCCCACAAAAATGGAAATGTTTTCTCTACACTCTAAATCTGAATCAGTGAGAATTTCGCTTTTAAAATCAGTTAACATTATCTGACTTATTCAACAGTCATTTTAATTACCAATCAGTGAATAAATGCCAGTTTACCTTCACTTATTAATTCAGTGACATTTTCCTTTCATTCATAAGTCATTTTTTTCTTCAGGTTTTAGGTGGTTTTTTTGACTGACGGATAAGTTTAAACAACGTTTAACAATAACTGTCAAATAATGTGTAACATGGCCGTTAAACAACGCGAATCAAGTGAAATAACAACACATAAACAAATGAAACCAATACCAAATACTACCTCAAACGTGTTTCGCATTTCAAAACACCATTTTATGACGTAACATGAACATTCAGTGTTTCATTCCGTTTTTTACATCTTTAATTTCGTTGATGTCATGTAATTATCACAGTTCTCTGTTTGAAGGTTTAAACTGCATACAATGTGGCGAAGAGAGTGCACTCTTATGTACTATTCGTTTTAACAATCCTAACTATACCGATCAAACCAAAAACGAAAACTAAGGACATACAATTTGAAACTACACGCTTTCGATGAGGAATTATATTGCATATATTTTCCTCTTAGTTAACAATTTGGCTTTTGTAGCTCAGATAGTAAGGTAACGGTTGAAAAGTAAAACCATAAATGGTGCTTCAGTTCAATACTGACCACGTGCAAAATATATTTTTTACTTTTTTAAATTACGGTAAATGCGCAATATAAATAATAAAATATTGTAAATATCTTTATTTATCGTAATTATTTGGCTAAATGAAATAAAAACAATATTTTATTCGCGGCTACAGTTGGCCGTCCCTTATCAATCGGTGAAATTGTTTCACGTTACTAATTCAATCAGTGAAATTTTTTCACTGAAACAATAAGTGGTTTTCCACTGATTCTAAGTAAAGCCATTTTCACTGATTCAGTTGTTGAATTTCACTGCGAATCAGTAATTTTCCAGTTATTCGAATTTAGAGTGTACTACGTATAGAGGCAGATGTGTTACAGAAGATTAGCTTTGAAGGTTTTATTCCATAAAAAACTTTGCAATTACAATAATTAGGAGAACACTTTTCAAATATAAATTAAACGGAAGGATACAAAAATAAACTTTTTTTTCCATCTTAGTGTATGTTTTGTTGTATTTCTAAAAATACAATTTTAATGTACGTATTATTGTTTGCATTTTGAATTACGGGGGTCACGGTGGTGTAGTGATTAGACTACTCGCCTCCCGCTTAAGCGAACACGGGATCGATTCCTGGGGAGGGAATCTCCCACGTGCATAACGATGCCACTGTTCGGCGGGTTTTCTCGGGGATATCCTGTTTCCCCCGCCCTTGCATTCCGACACTGCTCCATACTCAATTCGCTTCACCATCATCACCTCTTAAGAGCCGCCCACATCTCTTCACTCACTTTCCCTCGGTGTAAGCGATCGGAGCGCAGCGCTGAAGTAAATTACTTCTGGTGCATACTTCCACAACCAGTTCACTTTGAACAAGTAGCGACTGCTGCCGGAACAAGTACTAAGCCAGTGTAACCGAGCCTAGGTGGATGCTGTCATCCTGCATTTAGATAACCCTGGAAAGTAATTTCACCGGACTCCATGCTCGGGCGAACAACGGCAAACGTTTATTTGCTGCGATCAGCGAAGTTCTGGAGGGAGAGGCATTGCTGGCGCCAAGCGCTGGGTGGTCTGTGACAGTGTGCGTGCTTCTCAGGCCTTCAATGCCAGCCCTATCACGGAATCCCGTTGAAACCATTGCTGAAAATATCTATTCGCATCCCTCAAGCCACGGCTTCCGATCACCACGAGACGTAAACTTCACCAGGGCGCGTCGTTTCCAAGTTCAAAGGTCGGAGGAATGGAGTGGCACACACTGGGAAATCCTCGAGTGAACATTTGCCTCGGAACCGCAGCGACATGACTCAGACAGTCTTCGTGTGCGCGAGCAGGGGGGAGAGGGCGGCAGGAGATCAATACTGTCGAGACAAAGAAAGTTGACCGCCATGCGTATATACAGGCTGTACACGTTTAATTGGGCACTTGTGAAATGAGCCCTAACAGGCCCTAGACACTTACGATTTTGTTCCCTCTATAGTCTACATATAATTCAAAATGAGTGAATGAAGAGATTCTGGAGACTCTGGAGCAGCGCCGGAATGCAAGGGCGGGGGAAACGGGATATCCCCGAGAAAACCCGCCGACCAGTGGCATCTTCCGGCACGAATTTACAGTAAAGGGGCAATTAAATATTTTGTTGCTGATACCAAAATAATGTTGTTGTTATTTGGTTGCTGCAACTAAAGATTTGTTTGGCTCAACGTAAATTGAAACAGTTTCGGTTAGTATAATAAACGTCGGAACCCCGATCGAGAATCAAACCTAGATAATTTGAGCCGGAGCTCTAAGCCTTAGCAACCTCAGCTAGCATGACTACTGACAAAGTTGGAATGTTTTTAAATATATACATTTTAAATACTGGACAACGCGTGAAAAAATAAATTAAATTTTTACAACTTTACTTTTTAGTTTCCTGTTAAAATAGTTTTATTACGATCTTTACACCATTATTAAGCATGAATAGTTGCACTAACAAACACTATTACTATCCTGATTGTCACAAAAAATGCAAACCAAATATTGAGCTGTATTTTGAACTAAGGCATTCAAATGAGTGGCCAGAAAAAATTTATTCAGTTGATTCAACAACTTATTTTGCTGACAGCCTAATTTATTTTTGTCCCATACAGACGTTTTGTTTATGCAAACGTGTATTTGGTTAGAACAGCTGTACTCAAAGTGTGTTCCGCGGAGCCCTGGGGCTCCGCGAAGCCTTTCTGGGGGGTCCACGAAAATAGGTACTGATCATAATTAATAAAATACTGAAGGGGTACTATAAGGCTTCAGAGGAAAAATCAGTCAAAAGTTTAATACTACGTAACTACAAAAAGTTAAGACGCGAACTGAACGAGCGACGCGAGTCGCGCCGCGTGACTCACCGCGTCCGTGTTTTGTTTGCAGCCAGTTTCAGACGACAGCAGTCATCTCGTGTGTGACATGCGCTCAGTTCAATCGTGTTTATTATTGCTATTAGTGGTTTTGAAATCCTATGATAATATTCGTCATAATATTGTACCTACAATTCAATTATTAATAACGAAGAATGGAGCGCTGGCTTAAAGGCCTTAAAGTTGGTGCAACAAAATCTTTCACCGATAGTTCAAAAGTGGTACTCCCAGAGAATGTGGCAACTTCCGATCAAGACAGTATTGCGACGACGTCAAGCTCTACTACAGTTTCAAGTAATACGAGTAAAATATGTAACGACACATTAAAGGCGAAAAAGAGAAATGTGATGAATCATACCTCAATCTCGGATTTGTTGATTCTAACGGTTCACCTCTCTATATGTTATGTAGTAAACTGCTTCCTAATAGTTCTATGGTACCTGCCAAGATGCGCTGACATTTAGAAACTGTACACCCCGAATTTCAAGACAAGACTGAAGACTTTTTTATGCGTAAAAAAGAACAATTATTGAAGAGTCAAAAAACCATGATGCATGCGACCCAAACTGTGAATGAAAAGGCCACAGAGGCATCGTATTTAGTTAGCTATCGCATTGCAAAGGCAGGTGAAGCGCACACTATCGCTGAGAATTTAATAAAACCATGTGTGTTAGATATAACAAAATGTATGCTCGACGATAAATCTGCAAAGCATCTTTCTACAGTGCCGCTTTCAAACGATACCGTTTCGCGCCGAATTCATGATCTGGCAAGCTACGTCAAACAAGAACTAATTGCACGCTTACAAGGAAAACCATTCGCCTTGCAAATGGATGAGTCGACTGATGTTGCTGGTCTGGCCATCTTGCTGGTTATTGTGCGATATCCATATAAATTTTCTTTTGAAGAAGACATGCTCATGTGCTCACCACTGCCTACTAACACTACCGGAGAAGAAATGTTTAATAAACTTAATGTATTTTTTGAAGAAAACCATCTTAATTGGAATGATTGCATCGACTTTTTTACTGATGGCGCCAAGGCAATGACTGGTAAAACAGCAGGAGCTGTATCTCGAATAAAAAGAAAAGCGCCTAATTGTAGTTCCAGCCATTGTATTCTCCACAGACAGGCACTCGCGATTAGGCAAATGCCACCAAATCTAAAATTGATTCTGGATGAAGCGGTAAAAATAATTAATTTCATCAAATCACGTCCACTGCAATCCCGATTGTTTTCATTGTTGTGTGAAGATTATGGTAGCAAACTTAAAACACTTCTGTTTCATACAGAAGTGAGGTGGCTATCTCGGGGTAAAACTTTAAGAAGGCTATTTGAACTCAAAGCAGAGTTACAAACATTTTTTGCAGATAAATCATTTAATTTGAAAGACCGTTTGTATGATAGAACTTGGTTGTTCAGACTAGATTTTAT
The DNA here is from genome assembly GCA_002778355.1 of Clitarchus hookeri. Classification (NCBI taxonomy): domain Eukaryota; kingdom Metazoa; phylum Arthropoda; class Insecta; order Phasmatodea; family Phasmatidae; genus Clitarchus; species Clitarchus hookeri. The sequence goes on from NQII01003567.1 coordinate 231,221, forward strand.
GGCAGATGTATTTCAAAAGTTGAACGAATTAAATTTGTCATTACAAGGTAAACAGACAACAGTGTTCAACGCTAGTAACAAAATAACTGCATTCAAAAGAAAATTGGAGTTTTGGATTATTTGTGTTTGTAAGAGAGTGATAGAAACCTTTTCATTGCTCAGTGAGTTCGTTATAGACTCAGAAATCTTGCAAGATGATTTGTTTGAAGAACTGGTCCAATATCTCAACTTCGTACGCGCATCTTTTGAGACGTATTTTCCCGAAGAACAGAATACAAAAATTAAAATGAATTCATGGATTCAAAATCCTTTTGTATCCAACTTGCAAAAGCCTGAAAGTATTTCAAACGAGATTTATGAATCATTTTTGGAAATTACATCAGACACAAGTATGGAATCACTATTCAAAACAATGCCTCTGAATGAGTTTTGGTGCAGAATTCGTGATGAGTCTCCAATTCTTGCCTCAAAAGCCCTGACTGTTCTTCTCCCGTTCCCAACTACATACTTATGCGAGACAGGATTTTCAACCTATGCAGCTACAAAAACAAAATACCGCAATAGACTGAATGCCGAACCTGACACGAGACTTCAACTCTCTTCTATCGAGCCTGACATCAAAGAATTGATGAAAAATAAAAAACAATTTCATACCTCCCATTAATTATTTCAATGATTATTAACATAATTTGATTATTAATAAAGAATNGATTATTAACATAATTTAATTATTAGTAAAGAAATACAAATAAATCGGTGTTTGATTATTCTTGGGTTCCGTCAAATACTCCGCTTCCCAAAAGGGTTCCATAGCCAAAAAAGTTTGAGAACCGCTGGGTTAGAAGAACAAAATTAATTTTGTGGTTTTTTAAGGAGCCCGGCCCGCCTACCTGGTGCTCGAACTGCGTTGTAATGTGTTCGAACAGAACGCACACTTCCGACTATGCCTGTCGGTTACTTCCAAGATGTCACGCACATCACAGACTCCATTTCGTAGCACTCCAACATAGCTAATACCAGCTTTCTCACAACGCTGTATCTCAACATACACGCATCATATACACGCACAAGTAATCGAGGGCCATGCATTGAATCTTGCTACAGACTTTCCACCAATACTATTATAGGGCCGCCGCTGAAAGTGCCACAGGTAGACGCAACACGACGAGAACACTGCACGCCACTTCGGAGCCCTGCGCGTAGAGGCGATGCCGCACTTGATGGGCGTGGCAGTGTCGCCCTTGTTGCTCCCACGCTTCTCGGCTTCAAACGCGGGAAAAAACTCCAGGCAGGCGACCCCCTTAAGTTTTGTCTACACAACAAAATATTTCGTTGGGGCAGTTAAGTATATTTTTTACCCTATGCAAACAAAGAAATATTTTGTTTGCTGTTATCTCAATGAAATCCTCATCTTACAAAATGTTTCTTGGTTATTTAAAAAGCCATTCTCAAGACAACCTCGTGCACGCATTTTTCATTTAAAAATTGATGATTGCTTTGAACTTGCAGCTGACAAATAAAGCGAAAATCAACCAAACCGATTAATATCGCCAAAAAATCTTTGGTCTCTGCTAATGCATTCTGTGTTCAAAATATATCACACGTAACTAAAGATATCTTTTGTTGTCAAATTGTAACGACATGTTTGCTTACACAATAGTTGTTTAACATATTCAAACCACAAAATATTTTTTTGAAACAATCAAGATAGTTTTAAATAAATTATTTGACTTTGTGACCAAATTTCATTCACGTGATGGAACGGAGGCTTGGTTGTAAGAACAAAATATCATTTAGCTGAAACAAACGCCACGTAAACAAATATCTTTGTTGTAACGAAACAATTGTTTTACTAAATTTGCTATGAATTTAACAATATTCTTAAGCTGGCTGAAATTGGCAACGGTTTCTACTATCTTTGATATAAAGGTCTAATAGCGACATACTTTGTACTATAGCAGGCGAAGTAAGGTTGGCTGTATACAAATTAAAACTCAACATTAATAAGTGCTGGAAAATTATGATTGATTATAGGGGCGTGTTTTTGAGGTTAGGATTTCCTTTACTTTGAGTTCAGTTATAGAGGTTCAACAATGTGAACATGTCCATGTTGTTAACCATTTTATAAAATGTTTTCAAATATGGCACCAGTTACATATTCGCATTAACAAGTTCAGCATTTAGTGTAAGCGGCATTACATGTTTCACGCTATTATCTCCATCGTGAATTTTACAAGATTGTATCTGTCTACGCTAATATTTCATATTCGATTAGGTCTTCCCTGTCCGTACTAGGAGGAACTTATTATTATCTGTCAACTAAGATAATCCGATTTATATTAGAAACTAATTAATATATGAGAAATCAAAGTACGTACTACTTTACTCAATAAACATATTTGAAAATTTAATTTGTGTTTTTGTGGGTCCGGACACAATTGTTTTGCAGTTTTTGGGTTGAAAATCCAATATGGCGCATTAAATCGAAATATTCTTCCATTCGGGGTAGGTGATGAAATGAAAATTAACTAGGTTATATAATTAGTGGCATATTTGTGGCAGTGCTGTGTTAAACAAATTCTTCTCTTTCTTTAGTCATTTTATACCCGTTCTTCTCTCCAAATTCGTCTTAATTTTTTATTATTGTTACTTGGTGGATGAAAGTGGCTACTTAGAGAGCTGGGACAGTTGCTTTAAAAGTGAAAATAAATTCGAAAGTTAATAACGACCACATTTTGAGAAATAGTTTGTTTGTAGGGAACATGTCATGGCAGTAATTTCCAACTGACTGATTACATCACCAAATTAATAGTTCCACAGAAATTATAAACTTACAAATCACAGTTCGAAATATTTATATTGAAAAAGAGAATTACAGCAAATTTTAATAGCGAAGAGCTTTAGCAGTGTTTGCCGCGGTTCTAGCTCAATCGAAGCAAAGAAAAAAAAATACTTCTCTCAGGAACACTAATAACAGAATTAATAGACACGAGAAAATCCTCGAAGTTGAGGCGCTTAATTCTAATAGCGCGTTTCAGTTACGCTTAAACAGTTTGTTCTCTTGATGCACGGGTTCGATGGTTACGAGTCTCAGATATGAACTACGCTACCTCGGAAACAAAAAATTTTCTTTAATTAAGGTAGAAGGTAATCTACACAATTCTGGAAACATCCAAATAGAAAAAGGTCGCGGATGAATCATCGAAAACCATGACTATGAGGACGTATTTCTGCTAAGAAAAACATTGCAGCATCGAGAAATAAGCATAGATAACTTAAAAAATATAGTTTCTTAAGGCTCGGGCATGCCCATGAGCGATGACTGCTAACGGAGCGTAGAGTGGTGGGATTTGGGCGGCCCTTAACATTGTGGATTTAAAGCCGAGGAGGGTGACGCGAGGTAAGTATGAAGCAGCGTCGGAATGCAAGGGTGGGGGAAACGGGAGGTCCCCGATAAAACCCACTGACCAGCGGCATCGTCCGGCACGATTCCCACACGCCCGGAATCGAACCCGGGTCGTCTATGCGGGAAGTGAGTAGTCTGACCACTTCACCGCTGCGGCCCCACCTTAATTAAGCTCAGCATTTCCGACACAGGAGCTTACAGCAGCTGGCTCTTCTGTTTTAGGGATAACCTTAACTGCAACTGAAGAACTTGCTATTGTGAAAAAATTCCTTGCTATAGGCCTAAGCCGTCCACTGTTATTTGAGCACTTTTGAAATCAACCTTTGAATAATGTCACTGCCCCTAGCTGCATACATCTTTATGGGCGCGTTGACTGGCAAGCGCCCAGTAAAGTCGGCAACGACGGAGGGAAAGTAGTTCCAGGCGTAACGTGAATTAAAAGGGTTGGGTAAGCATTTGTTGATGCAGAAATTATTTATTATGCTTTCTGTTTACTTCAGTACATATGAGCGTGAGAATGAGCAAATTTGTGTAGTACTTCCTTTCCCAATAACTCCATTATTTCACTTGCCTAACGCATGAAGGAAGTGCCGAGGCCCATGGCAATGTTAATTTTACATGCTGTGGAAGTATACTCAAAGTATATCTTTTAGCACGGCATTCAAAAGTGCTGAGTTTACAAGGAACATACTTTAATCAAGCAGCTGTGGTGCGGATCAATTTGGATGTTATATAATATATTATAGAGAGAACCATTTAAGGCAATGTATGAGCTCTTGGCTGCTGTTTGTACATTTGGCGGCGTCTGTGAATCAACATTCTCAATTCTGACGGCTAGTAATCGGCCTCAAAGGCTCTCCATGATCGACCAAAGAATTGTACGTTTAATTTTCCTGGCGTTTGAAAGGAAACGCAAGAAAATCGTAGTCATAGAAATTGCATTAAAAAAAACTTCAACGCGAGAAAAGATAGTAACTTAGTTAACGTAACTCTCAAGTTCTCTGTATGAAAAATATGTTGGGGCTGATCCTGTTACATTAAACAATATTCAATGTTTCAAAATAAATGAATTTGTAATATAAATATGTACTTATTTTAAGATACTTTGTATTATTTCTTTGTTGAACTTATGTATACCTACCGGCGGACCTACCTAGAAAATGGTTTGCTTCCCTCCCCCCACCGTTTTAATAATCTTCTAGCTATAGACCTGTGCCTGTAATTCATGAAACATGCCTGGCAGTTACCGTACATTTCATATCAAAAGCGCAAACTTCTTACATACGCCTCAGGACCCGCGATTGCAAACCCTCGTTTGAAGTATATATGTATATATATATGCAACGTCACGCAAAACTTCAAACGTTTGAATGTCACCCTCATGATAGTTTATATACCAGCCTTTATGACTACCGAATGAATTTTTTTTGGTGCGCAATTTATTATCACAATGAGTGTATTACTTTCGGCTGTCATCTAAAAATATCTAAACCAAATTATTATGCCACAGAGACAATAATTGCATAGAGCTAAAGAAGTCGAAATACATGAATATAAGACCAAAATGACAGATTATTATGTTCTTAACTAAACGACACCTACACGATGATTGGTAGCGTATTGAGAAAAATGTATTATTAAGAAGAAACAGGAAAAACTCTAGTATTATTTTGAAAGTTCTGTCATTCTGATTCAATGGCTGCCATTCTTCTGCCTCTACCCTAACGTTGATCTTTCTATTTATGATAAACTTATACCCTTGCATTTCCAATCCTAACTAATCTATATATAAATGCGAAAGTGTGTTTGGATGTTTGTTTGTCCCTCTTTCACGTCACAACGGAGGAACGGATCGACGTGATTTTTTGCACAGAAATAGTTGGAGGGTTGAAAGGTGATAAGAAAACTTTTTAGCACAAGAAAATATTTGAACAAATTTACAAACAATAATAATAGTGAATCAAGTCGGAAAAAAGCTTGCTGTCAGCGCGCGCTCTTGCAGTGCGCTGTCTAAACCGTTAAAGATGGAACAATATCATGCAGTAAAGAATTGTGTAGAATAAAAAGACCTAAAAAAACTCCGTGGTAGTATATATATATATATCTATAAAATAAATACTAATAAGTGTTTTTATCAGAGATGAAACTTTTCCCTCCTTTATTACCAAATTTATTGGGCGCATGTCCCTGTTCGCCTCGAACGATTTCGGGAAACCATGAAAAGCCAAAATGAGAATGGCTGAACTGGGATTCGAACCCCGGTCCTCCCGAACGCGAATGTATTGGCTTGCCCCTGCGCTACTTCGCTCAGTCCGTACCATGAAAGATCGGCGGCTGCGCTTCTGTACTGCAGTAGATGTTGACATAGGCTACTTTTTATCTCGAAAAAATATCTCATTACCTGAAAAATTTTGTTTAGTATAATTAGCGCTCGGGGTACAATACTGCATCAATGCTCGATATATCGATACCTATAGATATGTCTATACTATTGATATATCGATAAGTATATATATGGAAAATAACTTATCGATTTATATGTAATTAAAAAATATATCGGTCCTTGCTACATATAGCCTAACTATTATATAAATGCGAAAGTGGGTTTGTTTGTTTGTCCTTCCACGTCGCAACGGAGCAACGGGTCGACGTTAATTTTTGCACAGAGATAGTTGGAGGGCCGGGAAGTGACATAGGCTACTTTTTATCCCGAAAAAATATCTCATTCCCTCAGGAGTTTTTTTTAAATAGCTCTCGGGGTACAATGCTGCGTCAATGTAAGTTGTTAGTGTGGGACGAAAGCACAATGTCACACAAAAAAGCGACAGAGGCCCTAAACCGAACTCTGCAGGATATATGAAACAATACAGACACTATACGGAACTGATTGCTAGCGTTTACCCAGATCTACAAAGACATATAAATTACGACCAGTGGCTATGTAAAAGAGTGTTTCTAGCACCACAAAATTAACATCGTCAGTGCTCTGTTCTGTGTTTATGATCAGTGTCTGTCTGCTAACAAATACCATTGCTTCTCCCTATACGTTTGTTACTATAACCACGCGAGCGAAGCTGCGGGTAAAAGTTAGCTACTTATAAAAGTATTCCAATAAAAAAAATTATTGTCTGCAGCTTTTCTAATATCATTATACATCACATTTTGCATACGATAATTAAATGCTTGGAGCAGCGGATAAAATAAAGGCAATTCCGAAGAAGGCAAAGCAGATTCCAAAAACAATGTAAAGGGCTGTTTTTGAATAAGAATCTCAAATAAATTTTTTACTGGCATCAACTGTACAAACTTGTTTGTAGCGGCGATGACGTAAAATAGTATTACCAGAGAAAAATACTTGCCGAGGATATCGTACAACCAGGATTCTCTTATGGGTTTAATAACATTCTTATCCGATCTTAGATGAATATTTGCAATTTTTGTTGAAGTCAACATAGAGTACTAAAATGTCCTGAGTTCGGGGTTACGTAAGGAATTACATTTTAACACTGTCATCAAACCACAATAAAAGAAAAGCTGTAGGTGTGCGCAAAAATATTTGTGACCTAACTCGCATTCATTTTTTTTTTTTTTGCTATTTAATATTACTTTGCAAACTAACTGTATACGGTAGTTTTCAAGTGTACTTAATATGCAAATGGCCAGTGAATGGACCGAGATCACATTTTACACAAGTAATTACGTAACTTCCAATATGCATGCCTGAAAATAGAGCTCGCGAATCGTAGTTTGCACGACTTTGTAGACTGATAGGTTTCCCTGATAAAAAGGGCAAATATTAAGGAAAAAAACTGTCAAACAGTTTTACTTTTGCTACAAGACTGCTGTTTATTTAAAACTTTACAGAGGACTCTGTACCAGCAAAATACCTGTGCAAGAAGAAACATGGAAGAATATGTAAGGAAGCGCAGTCAAAAATGAAACAAATCCCAATACATTGTGAATATATAAAGGTAGTTTGGGTGTTTCCCTAATTACAGATCCTATAAAAAAATTCTAGAAACATTAATGAGATTCTAACATGCCATGTTTTGATTTTAATGATAAATTATTTATCCATACCACAGTACGGTTTCCTCGGAATGTGTGCGAGACTTAAAGACTTATCGTCGAACGAAGACTGTTTCCTTCGTTTCGTTCACTGTGTTGTCCTTGTATTGTCTTTGCATACATCTGTTCAAGCCATAGTGATTGTTTGTGTTGTCAAAGCCGTGTTGTCTGTATAAATATCAGTTTTAATCACTGTGTTTGTCTGTTTAGTCCTTTCCTACTGTCTGTGCGTGTTCATCTGTGCTGTCTTTATACTGTGTGTATACATTTGTTATAGTCACTGTGTTACTTTGTTCGTCTGTGTTGTACTTGTTGTATTGTTTGTGTATACTGTTTGTGTTCGTTTGTGTTCTCATCGTCGTGTCGTGTATGTCAATATCTTTTTTAATCATTGTGTTTGCCTGTGTTGACCTTGTCGTACTGTCTGTGTATATGTACATATGTTCTAGCCTTTGTGTTAGTTTGTGTCGTCCTAGTTTTGTCGTGTTTGTAAATATATGATATAATCACTTTGATATTATATGTTGTCATTGTTGTACTATCTGAGTATAAATCTGTTATAGTCACTGTGTTTGTTTGTGTTGTCCTTTTATTGTCTCCTGTTATAGCCGCTGTGTCCGTCTGTGTTGTCATTGTCCTATTGTCTGTGTATACATCTGTTCTAGTCACTGTGTTCGTCTGTTGTCTTTGTCGTATTGTCTGTATATACATATGTTATAGTCATTGTGTTCATCTGTTGTTATCTTTTTGTCTGCGTGTACATCTATTCTGGTCACTTGTGTTGTCATATTCTTGTCGCCTGTGTATATATGTGTTCTAGCCCCTGTGTTCGTTTGTGTTGTCATCGTTGTTCCGTTTCTGTATACATGGGGTCTAGCCACTGTGTTCGTCTGTGCTGTTCTTGTCGTATTGTCCTTTTTAGACAATTGTTGTGGCCACTGTGTTCGTCTGTTGTCTTTGCACTGTCTGTATATAGATGTGTTCTAGTTACTGTGTTCCTTTTTATTGTCCTAGTCTTGACGTCTGTGTATGCATGTGTTCATGTGTTATAGTCACTGTGTTCGTTTGTGTTGTCCTTGTACTGTCTGCGTATACAATAAATATTTTCTAGTCACTGTGTTCGTTTGTGTTGTCTTAGTCTTGTCATCTGTATATACGTGCGTTTTAGCTACTGTGTTTATCTGGGTTGTCCTTATCATAATATCCATATATGTATAAGTATCTTCTAGACAACTGCATTCATGTGTGTTCATATGTATTATGTTATAACTATTGTGTTAGTCTGTATTGTCCTTATCGTACTGTCTGTGTGTACATATGTTCTAGTTTTTGTGTTTGTGTTGTCCTTGTCATACAGGTTGTGCGTACATGTGTTACAGCCATTGTGATAGCTTGTGTTGTCCTATTAGCATTGTCTGTGTATTTATTCTTTATCCACTATGTTCATCTGTGATGTCATAGTTGTTTCGTCTGTGGATACATATATTCTAGCCACTGTTAGTCTGTGATGTATTGTCATAATGTCTATGTATACATCTGTATCAGACAACTGTGTTCGTCTGTGTTGTCACCGTACTGTCTGTGTATACATCTGCATTAGTCAATGGGTTATTATGTGTTGTTTTAGTCTTGTCGTGTGTGTATACATCAATTATAGCCACAGTCTTCGTCTGTTATGTCCTTGTTTACAGTTTATGCATACATCTGTTATAGCCATTGTCGTCATTTGCCTTGTCCTCGTCGCGTCATCAGTGTATATATTTTTTCTACCAACTGTGTTGGTCTGGGTTGTTCTTGTCATACTGTCTGTATATACGTCTGTTTCCATTGTGTCTTTCAGTGTTGTTCTCGTCTTGTCATCTGAGTAGACAACTGTCCTAGCCAATACGTTTCTCTGTGTTGTTATCGAGGTATCGTCTGTGTATACGACTGTTCTAGCCACAGTGTTCTTCAGTATCGTCCTCGTCGTATCGTCTGGGAAGACATATATTCGAGCTACTGTGTTCGTCTCTGTCCTCGTCGTGTCCCTGTGAATGCATTTGTGCTAGCCACTGTGTTAGTCTGTGTTGTTATTGTGACACACTCTGTGTATACATATGTTGTAGCTGTTGGCTTCGTCGTCCCGTGTGTGTGCTCATATTTTATAGCTGTTGTTTTCGACCTGTTTGTCTTCGTTGTCCGAGACACCTATTTCCAAAGAAATTTTGTAGACATCCCTTACCCATTGTTTTTGGTTATACATTATTGTTTTCTATGGAATTATCCACATGTGTTACGAATAGTTTTACAGACAACATACAACACAGGCTCGTTATTGTTTTTAATTAATTCTGTAACCAGCTTTTTGTGCCTTCTGGGAATTACAACATATTATTATAATAGCGTATGTCCCAATTAAGGTTCAGTTTATCAGAAAACAAGAGTAATATCTCGTAATATAAATTTATTTCCTAATAAAATGTCTTGATTTGGTAGCAACTGATTTTCTTGTTATTAGGTAAGCATTTGCGCAATTGTAACATATTTCATAACAATTTTAGAGCTAACTGACTGCCGCATGGCCACAAGATGTTAAGTTCATGAAAAAGTTAGGTCACAGAGTATGTAATAATACATAGGTGAAACAATCGATTGTACAGCGAAATCCAACAGCACACACCATCAAAATGGCGTCCCTGGTAAGCAGCGCATCGGGACGACGTTCACCAAACAGCACCCGGCAATCTTCTTACCAGCCAGCAGTCCAGCCAATAAGGAATCTTTGCTAGCACGCAGTAGCCAATCAAACAGAAGGCCTGTTCCAGATCCTCTCGAAACCAGTCAGAGAATAGGCACGTCCACATAAAAGGAACCGCCATGCTATTTCGCATATGTGTGATCTTTATTCATGTGGCGTAACATACCCAATATGCAGAAAGAGGGTATTAGAGATCACGCGTGTACCAAATAGAGCATTATACAACATATTCTATACTTAGAGGTGCCTGCTTTTTGCGGAAAGTTTCCAGGACAAGTTGTGCTCCATAACACTTTAGATTAGAACCACTTTTGTGATAGGAATATTTGAATTTTTACGCTTCTTATCTGTATGCCCGCGAATCACGGATGTCCAGTATAGGATAATCTTAATTCTGCTTGGCTCACTAATGTAACAGACTCTCTTTACCAATAGACAAAGTAAGACTGCAAGTGTGCACACAGGATATTAAAGTCCAGTCTCCACGCAGACCTTTTCGCGAAAAACAGGCGGCCTTTCACGGTTACTTTCACTTTCACTAGTCCATTCACGGTTACTTCACACTTTCTGAAGCCCTGCTGAAGTTCTACTTCCGGGATAGTCCTCCGTCTCGTCCAAACTAAGCTTAATTAATTCTGAACAATTACACTACAAGGACAACGCACCGCAATCGTGTGCACTCAGTTGTACCAATATTCTACATAAGAACTGTTTATTACTTGGCATCTCCAGCATAAACATTTTCTCACAGTTTTTATTTATATTAATTGTAAACGAAATATTATAAAATATAAGTAAAAATTCTATTTAACCAAAAATAAGGTTATTTTACGTTAGCAGAAGTATAAATCACGTGTGATACATCGCATACTTAAGAAATAACCAAACACGTCATACATGGGGTAATTTTTCAAAGGTTATATTAAAAAAGTGTAAAGAAACCGCGAACGTGGTGTACATGCCTTGAGCGTTTATTTGATTACACGTTATTATTAACGAGGTGAACCATGCCATAAAGTGTTGCTTATTTGCGAGTTCATGTCCGCTGTTCAGAATAAGGAATAATTATAGATTATTATTCTTTCCTCGTAATAAAACAACGTATTCACACTGCAATTTCCAGTCCTCTAGAGAACCATGGCTTTCCTTTTGAATGTTTCAGGTTGTCCCTCGGGAGCGTGTAGCAGAGTTACCACGCTACCGACCCTAATCCTTTTTTATTGCCGTTCCCAGCAGTGGTGTTTCGCGAGCGTCATTAAAGGGCAAAAACACGCACACAAATAAAAGAGACGCATGCGGAGAATGCTTGGTTCGCAACAGGATACCCCTTGTATTTAACTAGGAACAGTTCCGCGGAAGTAACGAGTCGGCGGGCCGTTCTTTCCCCAGCCGCATCCTGTGGCGGTTATCTCCGGTGCAAGCACAACTTGCAAGTTTGCGCTCTCCTCGCGGAGTTTAACGTGATCTGCAATGGAAATCATTCCCCGCACAGTCATCTAGTTTTATTGCGTGGAAACTGAGGAAACTCATTAACAATTCCTGCCTCGGTCTCTCAGTCTGCATGTACCAATACGTGACCTTTATGTTATAAGTCATGATGTTTGTTATTCTGGCTTCTTATTACGAACGCGAATGAAGTAGAATCTATATTTGGTGTGCTCCTTGGAAACTGTCATCGTCGAGCGAATCAGGTTGCTGCAGACTGGTTTCAAGGAACATATTTATAACTCTCAGAAATCCCGAAGAATAAGTAGAATGAATGATATAGGATAAGTATCGGGACGATCATGATGAGAAAATGGGAATACCATGAGGAAACTGGAGGGGCTGCGGTGGTGTAGTGGTTAGACTGTTCGCCTCTCCCTAGGCGAACCGGGTTCGATTGCCGGCGGTGTCGGTCCCCCATATGACTGGCTGAACAGCCGGCGATCATACCACGCGCTTCAACGCCCTCATAACACTGTAATTCGTCCAGAAACTCGGCCCATTAGACCACATCCCGTCCTCCCACGTCGCTCCCCGGATGTTTTGTCCCGAACACAAACTCTCATAAGGGCCTCTGCGTGTACATAAGACGTGTAATTAACGGCCTTCTCGCTGTCCCGATCTTGGCGTGCGGGGACCGTAAATAACGGAACGGTTACCCAGAGGAGAAATAGACCCGCGAGATGACTCGGCAGGAGTACAGAAAACGCGCGAGTTTAGAACGGTTGGGAAAGGAGCTCATATTTTGGATTATTTCACAGCATTATTTTTCATCACCGTAAACAACATTAGGAGCTCGAGTTCCATTAATGAACGTTTCCTTTTAAATCCAGTACAAAATGGGCAAGTAAATACTAAAATAAAAACGAGAAGTTAAATGTGAGAAACGGAATATTGGAGAAAGGAGAGTAGAGAGATTTGGGTGGCTTCTAACATTGGGGGATTTGTGAGCCGATGAGGGTGATGCGACGTGAGTGTGGACCAGCGCCGGAATGCAAGGATGAGGGATACGGGAGATACCCGAGGAAACCCGCTGATCAGCGGCATCGTCCGGCACGGTTCCCACATGCGGAAATCTGTGAAGTGACCTCGCCACGAGTCGAAACCGCCTTTCCTTGGTCGGAGGTGAGTAGCCTGACCACTACACCACCGTGGCCCCTGCATGTGAGAAATGAAAACTGATTCTTTCCAGATTATGACTCATAGGATTTGGGTGTGTTGTTGCATAAACAAATATTTATTTTTAGAGACGGCCAAATTGTGCGTTTTAATCGACCAGTATTCCAGACTCCACTGTCGGTAATGGTTTTTTTACAGGTCTGATTTTGTCTCTGAGTTCACGTGGTCGAGTCTAAATAAACTGTGATCCAATCGCCAACAATACAGAAATGCACGTGTGTTTAAAGTTTACACTGAAAAAAAGTTTTTTTAGCTGCTATAAAAACTGTTTGTTTGGTTGTTACTTTCCAAAGCAAAATTTTGTTGTTGGTAAAAACAGGTTGTTGTGCCCAATAACACGTAGATTGACTAGTACGAAAGCCATTTAGTGCTCACTAACATATGTGTTTATTGGGAAAACTTTTATTGGTTGCCACGAAATATTTAGTAAGCAGAAACACCATTCATGTTATCCAAAGTAAAACATTTTACTGCGACTGCAAAACTATATCCGTTAGATTCTGCGCATGCGCTCTGGCGTTTTTGGTTCTTTGCATCAGGCAAGGAACTAATCCGTGAGGGGTATTCTTAAGTACTTATGAACGGATTAAATAATTCCTATATTCCAAGTAAGTAAATGTTACACGTAAATGATTCCGGAAAAATTAACTTTCCTTGAGGTGAAGTATGCAAGCCATGTCGTGTGTGCCACTTATTAGATTTCTGTGATATGCTTGCTGAAGACAACACTACAAAGTCGAGCAACGTAGCGTAAATGTTACAGGATGAGTTCGCAGTTGAGAAGTCCAAGGTTCGAATCCCATTCCTGACGACTTGGAATTTAGAATTTAATTGTTGTTAGGCCATACCTACCAACAAAAACCCCACAACCCGTGAAACACCATAGCGAACCTCTACCCACATATTGCTACTTTCATCGTAACATTTTCGCTGCGACTGACGAACACGTTATTGCCTACAAACACACAGAATTTATTGGTGACCAGGTATGTCATTTTGTAGTTTCCACTAATACTGGAATTACAAAAAAAATTTCTTTGGCACTACAACATATTTTGTCATGTCTATATTAAGAAAATGGTTTTGTTATCGCCAAAAATTTTTTTGGTCACCACAAAACTGTTTTTTTTTTATTGTAACTTGTAATAAAATGAACTCTTGAAATTTTCCTGTCCCTGTTTATCCTTATATCACGTGCGGTAGAAAACAACAATTTATCCGCCTACTTGAGAATAAGCAGGATATAAATTAATTATTAACTTATTAATAAATCGCCAGATCTATGTAAACCTTTATTGAAAAACTTATAAATATCAGTACTGTATAATATGTGGTTTCCGTTAAATTCGCGTGCACCGTAAATAAATGTTTAAATTTACAACTACAGAAATAGTTCGACAGGAATGAATCACTATTGGCAAAATATCTGTTCACGAAGATGAAAAAAAATGTCTGTGATAGCAAATTTACATAAATCTTCTATATTGTCCGCCAGAAACATGCAATTTTCAATTGTCGTGTTTAACATTAATTTATCTCCCTCTCAATTTCAGCACCGTAATGGCAACTCTATCGAAGGAACCTGACTTCAAGCGAATCTTTTGTACTTTTTCCAGTAAACCTAAATTTCACCGTTAAAATAAACAACTTGTGTTAAAGTGACTTTGATTACACAAATGACACATAATACTACACTAAAATTAATAAAGTAGTTTGCAAGTTTTTTGGAAGTCTATTTTAAAAATCTGCGTATGTTCTCCGTACTCGTGTGAAATACGGGGGAACACAAATAAGGATTAGAATTTTATCAACAAATTCTAGGTGTTTAATTTACTGCGAAAAACAATATAATGAGTTACAAAAGCAAAAGAACTGCGTGATTCTTGTTCAAATGTTTCTTCAGATGATTTTAAATATCTACTATATAAAAATAAGTCGGGTTTTCCTTCCTGACGCTATAACTCCAGAACGCACGAACCGATTTCCACGGTTTTGCATTCGTTGGAAAGGTCTCGGGCTCCGTGAGGTTTATAGCAAAGAAAATTCAGGAAAAATTTNGTGAAACTTCCCACGTAAGTTTATTCAACCTAATCAAATGCGTCAGCAGCCCTTTAGAGTCGTTCGCCAAATTGTAATTTTTTTTTTTTTGGTTGGGATGGGGAAAATGAATTTTTTTTATAGCTGAGGAGTGCGATGCGGCGGCAAGTTGATTTAAACGAGAGATGANTAGAGTCGTTCGCCAAATTGTAATTTTTTTTTTTTGGTTGGGATGGGGAAAATGAATTTTTTTTATAGCTGAGGAGTGCGATGCGGCGGCAAGTTGATTTAAACGAGAGATGAATTTTTCCAACTGATTTAAGCACTCGCATAATTATATCTTGCACAATAGCATTCCTTTTATTTTATCTTCTGTTTATTTTAACGTCCGCTCTTACAACACTGAAATAGCTGCCAAAAATAACCAGTCCTGAGTGTAACACATATCGATCATGAAGTCAAACCAAAGATTATAACATTTTTTTAAAGTCTAGCTTTTACGTTTGTGTACAGCCGAAGTAGTATTTGTTATTAAGTATTAACGATTAAATTGTTGTGAGCTAGTTTCTTTAAATTACATTTGTCGACATCTGGATATTGTTTTGTCAACATAATTATTGTCAACAGATTACGGATTATGAAAACCACTGTTCTGGTCCTATGCACTTACAGATTGTGGGTTTACAAAGAGAGCTCTGCAGAGATTTTTTTTGTGTGTCGACTGGTATCGCAGCACCATTATTACAAGAAAGTTAGTTCTACATCGTCTATACTTTCAGTGTGTTAGATTTCTACTTCTAATTAACAATTATTCGAAGCCTCTGTTTTGGCTGTTCACGGTTAATTGAGCACTTGATATCAACGTTTGAAAATTGCCACTGCTCCTACCCTGCATGTGTGACTCGCATGCGCGCAGTAAAGTTGGTAACAACGGGAAAAAAAAATTCCGAGTCTTGACATTGAATTAAAAGTGTTAGGTAAACATTTGTTACCACTAAAATTATTTACTTTGATTTCTTTTTTTTTTATTGCGTATAAGTGTAAGAATAATAAAATTTGTAAAGTATTTACTTTTTTAATAATTCTACAGTTTCAATTGGCCGATGCATGAATAGTGATCAGGCCCATATAAATGTTAATTTTACATATGGCGGAAGAATAAGCAATGTACCGTCAAGTAGATCTTAAGCAGGGCTTTCAGAAGTGCTCAGTTTACCGTGAACAACCTATACTACCTTGTGTTTGTGGTCTGTTTACGGCAAAGTTAGCTCTTTTGATATCAAGCTTTAAGGAAAATCACTGCCAATTAACTGGATATACGTTGCCGTACACAAAGGCAGCTCACAACGATTCAACAAAAAAATTTCTAAAGCTTGAAGCTGTATTACAAGTTAAATGTTTGAATTTACGGTTAATCAAGTTGGCATTATTTTGCGTTGTACGCATTAGATTACGCATTGGAATATTAGTAACACATTAATTATTCCTAACAATTTCACGTTTGTAGTACAACCACAGAGTAGATAAGTACATAGAGACGAAATGGCGTGACGATTCCTTTGATGTAGGCGTGCCAATAATCTGATTGGCTGCGTGAGAAGATGGGAACGGGTCTTGAGTTTGGTTGGCTACTCCATACTGCGAGATTTTTCCCTATTGGTAGGAAGCGGAATATTTCGCGAATTCATTTTACGACAAGCTAGACTTCAAATNTAGTACAACCACAGAGTAGATAAGTACATAGAGACGAAATGGCGTGACGATTCCTTTGATGTAGGCGTGCCAATACTCTGATTGGCTGCGTGAGAAGATGGGAACGGGTCTTGAGTTTGATTGGCTACTCCGTACTGCGAGATTTTTCCCTATTGGTAGGAAGCGGAATATTTCGCGAATTCATTTTACGACAAGCTAGACTTCAAATAAATGCACAAAACTGTTATGTTTGCAGTTGGACCACAGCTTATTAGACACGCCCAGGTGAACGCTGAGCCAATAAGAGACTTTCAAGGAAACAAGCAACGAATACCGTGCCACTTAGTCCGAGTTAAACTGGCTATACAATGGGGCAACAGCAAATGAAGGCAAAGCTGAAACTCAGAAGTACATAAACAGTGGAATCTAGCGTAAAGGTTGTTTAAAACGCGAAATTTTCCTGTTCCTACCTAATGGTTGAAGTGCCGGTTGGCAAGTAGGTAATGAGGCGCTGATTCACGAACGGCATTCTGACACATTTCTGGCAAGTGACGCCATTTTGGTGGCGTGTGCTGCAGGATTTCGCGGAATATGTGGCTGTTTTGCCGCTGTAACTTAGGACATGAGAGCTCTGCCAATGTTGGGCCACTTCTACCCGGGATAGGAAACAGTTGGACGACTTTGGTACGGCAGGTGGGGATGGGAGGGGAGTGCCTGCATATTTGTCTGACCGCCTGCCAGCTACCTGTGGTTGGTGCTTTGCAAGTCGATCTGTCTCTCTCTTTCACTTGGGTATGCGGAGTCATGTCCGTTCTTAGGCCGGCGCGACTATAATAACTCGGTAACAGAACCGCGAAAAAAGAATATTTATAACCTCCACGTAGCGTGCTATCACTGAATTCTTTACCTTAGCTACTATGACTTTCTCTACAGTCGTTGGTATGGCTGCTTGAATATTGATTTACACAACATGCATCAGATTCGCCAGTCCCTATCAGTTGCTTTCTGGAGCCAATAAGAGCGCGACTTGGGTCCAGTGCTTCCTTCCATGACTTCTGTACTTGAAAATGACTCCGCTAAGTGTAGACTCAGGCACACACAACTGCCGAGAAAACTCTCTGACATGATGACGGAATTCATGGTACACTGAAATAATGCTCCTACCGAATACACATTACACGTTTCATTAACTTATGTTAGCAAATGTGTGGATTGTTCTTCAGCGTTTGTGTTTTTGCTTATATCAATTTATAATACAGTGCAAGTTCATCAGGACGAAGGGGTGTCTGTTGACTTTCCACTGCGTAATAAACGTTAGAGTTGGTTTTACAACATACTAGCTGTGCCCGCGGCTCCGCTCGCGTGGACTACAGAATTGTTGCTTAGGTTTTTTTTTTAAATAAAGTTGAATTTTATTTAGTGTTAATCTTTTATACTTTAAACATATTATAAAACACAACGCCTCGGTGAATAAAACGGTAAAAACGTTTATTAGTTTTCCTTTGTTATAGGTGTATATATATGCTACCACGGAGTTTTTTGAGGTCTTTTTATTTTACACAATTCTTTATTACATTATATTGTTCCGTCTTTAACGGTTTAGACAGCGTATTGCAAGAGAGCGCGCTGGCGGCAAACTTTTTTCCGACTTGTTTCACTATTATAGTTTGCAAAATTTTTGAGATTTTCTCACTATAAAAAGTAACCGATATCACCTTTCAGCCCTCCAAATATTTCTGTGCACGAAATTACGTCGATCTGTTGCTGGGTTGCGACGTTGCATTGCTATTTCGTTTGCGTACTTTATCTTTTTCAATAAAAAATTTACCCGCGGGAATGATATATTTTCTCGGGATAAAAAGTAGCCTATGTCACTTTGCGACCCTCCAACTATCTCTGTACAAAAAATCACGTCGATGTGTTTCTCCGTTGTGACGTGAAAGCAGGATAAACAAACAANTGCAAAATTTTTGAGATTTTCTCACTAAAAAAGTAACCGATATCACCTTTCAGCCCTCCAGATATTTCTGTGCACGAAATTACGTCGATCTGTTGCTGGGTTGCGACGTTGAATTGCTATTTCGTTTGCGTACTTTATCTTTTTCAATAAGAATTTACCCGCGGGAATGATATATTTTCTCGGGATAAAAAGTAGCCTATGTCACTTTGCGGCCCTCCAACTATCTCTGTACAAAAAATCACGTCGATCTGTTTCTCCGTTGCGACGTGAAAGCAGGATAAACAAACAAACAAACGCACTTTCACATTTATAATATTAGTTAAGATGTATAACTGGATAAATAGCTATGTTTACGAGTGATACATGCTTTATGAGGTTTGAATGACGAATAACGTTGATCTATGCGGAATTAAATATGCAGAAGGAGTAGCAGCATGTATGTATGTGTGTCCGAGAACTTATTGTGTTCTTTCTGCACACATTTGGTGAACTGCACTATAAAGGAAAGGACTCATCGCTTAATTCGTAAATTATATGATATAACAGNATGAGGTTTGAATGACGAATAACGTTGATCTATGCGGAATTAAATATGAAAAAGGAGTAGCAGCATGTATGTATGTGTGTCCGAGAACTTATTGTGTTATTTCTGCACACATTTGGTGAACTGCACTATAAAGGAAAGGACTCATCGCTTAATTAGTAAATTATATGATATAACAGTGGTATGGATTTTCCTGGGCTGCTGCTCTGAATTGCGTTGATTAACTCAGACTTGGTTTTTTATTTATAGAAAGAAGTCATTAATTATTAAAATTATGAAGAAAATCAAACCTAAATATATTTTATGTGAATAAATTATCTACTTTCATGTGCTCATTAAATTATGTATTCCTTGCAATGATACTTCTAAGGTCGTAAAACTACGTTGCCAGTGGAGTACAAGAACATTCTGTAAAAAGCGTTTTTCATGGTCCTTTAATCTTCATATAAAATGCATAAAATAAACGAAGTTCAGTAAAATTTCAATGATGATAAAGTTTAATAGTTTGTTGTGAAGTTTATTATATTCATATCATATAATAATTGTTATACGAATTATAAACATTTCTTTATAATTATTTGGCTTTTTTTGGTTAAAACATTAAAAATATTTTTATTGCATTTGTATTAGGAATACGCTTGGTAATATCAAATCACGTAACTTGAAACTAGAATGCAGGTCCTACATCTTTAACAGGCCTACTATACCTGACATCGAAAGTCTTTTACCTGCTCTATAGCACAAATCCTTGATTTGCATTCCCGAAGCCCGTTTTTCATGCTACTAATCCTCTGTGAGGTACTCGACGAGACATTTCAGCAAAAAAATTGAGGAAAAAACATAAGTATTAGGTAAATTGTTCTTGGTACGCGGAGTAATAGATAAACGCAAATTGTAAAGTGGTAGGAATGAAATCTGAACTCCTAGTTTCAAATACCTTTCTAATATTCAGTATAATTTTAATGATGTTTGTGCGAGAATTTATGACATGTTTAGTTTGAAGACAACTGTAATAAAAGTTCTAGAAACTTCTAATGAAGAAGTATGGTCGCCATAGAGTAAGCGCTTTCGCTCGAGAACAGAAAACTGAACAAACATATTTTTCTTGAAAATTATAAAAAAACTGGATCATTATCTGATTTGATGGGAGAATGTCTAAAAACATACTTAAGACAAAACAAATATTTATAAAATTGCACTAAAATGAAATAAATTTTAACAGGAGTAGTTTATTACTTTATAAAAGGAAAGAGCCACGTTTACAAATCATTTATATATATATATAATATATACATATATATAGTTTTCGAGAAATAACTAATCGAGATACTAAGTGCATATTTTACGTTTTGTTAAATGTTTATCTTCATAACAGCCGAAAATTTGACAATTAACTTATTATTTTTAAATGAAATAACCGGTACTTAATAATCAAGGAGGTCGATATTTTTCAGCGATAATTTAAGTTATTACTGTTGACTGCCCCACATGTTAGGTCAAAGAGATGTCTTAACATGTTGCTGATAAATCAAAGGTTTCAGTTCTTAATAAACGAAACTGGTTTTAGCGAAGAGAATGTTCTTGAGATCACCGCGAACGCCTTGCACATCCGAAAACAGGGTTGCCAAGGATATAATAACGGTGTAGGGCACAGTGTTGATGTTTTTTCCAGCAGTATCAATGCGGGCAAAACGTAGGAAGGAGGTAGAGCGAACGAAATTCGGGAAGCGACGGTAAATAAGCAGAGAAATAAAAAATATCCGAGAAGGTTTTTGTCAGTGCAGCATTAGCTCCTCTCCATTCCTGCATGAATTATGTAGAGCGGAAAATGGAGGGTGCAACGTGCGGTGCGAGTGATAACCACATTGAGGATTTAGGGCATTTGTGAGAAACGTTGTATGAGAGAATAAGAAGCGATATCTCATTCACTACACACAGTCAAGTTGAACATTTGTGAGGTTTGCAGCAATTGTGACTGGTTCTCACACAAAAAAACAATACATTCCTAGTGCCAGTTAGCATTACAAATAATATGTACCATTTGTACATATAATCAAGTTATCGAATATTTCTCAGGTAAACGCAGGGATCCCACATTTGAATGAGTTTTTATTGTTATTTCCGGACACAATGCAACGGGATAAGTTTAAAGAAACAGGGTGCAATATTTTACGATAATGACAAGGAAATTTGCGAGGGAAAGAAAAGGAGGAAAGATTAAATCGCAAATTGATTGTGGTGAAGTTAAGTTAAAAATGAACTTACAATATACGTCATTAGCAGTACTATAATTATAAGTGAAAAAATTTATAAATGTTTAATGACTGCGTTCAGAACATACTTATTTTAAAAACCGCAAGCGGGCTGTTCCAGATATTCAGTGATGACAATTAAACCACTGAAAATTACAAATAACCTCTTTGAAATAGAAGGAAATGTATATAATAGTGAACAATCCTGTATCACAAAGTCATCTCCCATGTCCAAAGTCACCCCCGCTGTGACGTATCATAATATTGAATTTTCGCACACTTATTATTTTTACTTTCACTGCACACTTTATTTTATTATAATCTCAAATATTTTTGTTTTCTATTTGCCTGACGTTTCTATTGGCAGAAATCATTGTCATTTAGTTACACTACATGCGTGTAATGTTTGGTAAATGTTTGTTTATTGACTTGTTTATTTCTTTTAAATGTGGTGTTACATTTTCTATTGACTAATGTTTAAAATTGTTTCAGAATTGTTAAATTATTGTTAACGTAATGTTGTAATGGAACATTATGAAGTAGTTGTTTTAAACAAATTGTAATTCACTATCTATTTAAATGTAAACATTGTTTAATAGTTGGCAGCATGGTACACAACATAATACGTAAGAGGGATTTCTGAAACTGCTTCAAGTTTAGGCTCTATATTGCTTTGGTAAATTCAAATTGGAATGTGTTGTAAAAAAAATTATATGTTTCGAACACTAGCAGCGACATATTGGATCCTATATATTTTTTAGCTGGTCATCCAGGACTGCTGATCCAGCTTATTGGAAACGTAATAAAACGGTGATATTTAGAGGATCGCTGCGTCAAGAGGTGTCTATGCTGTTAAGGCCAACCGCGTGTGTGTGGCACAAAAGAAGAGTGCCTTGATAAGTATTTTTGTGGAATAGGACTTACCAAATCACGCAATTCCTGGCGTATATCGATAAGGTTGCTATTGTGTTAAACTAGATCTTCATGTTTCATAGTAGCCGCAGTGCGAATTTACAGCTAAGTAAAGTCTGTATTACTTTTCAGATGGCAGCAGTTTTATTTCATTTCTGCAATATTTGTTTATGACTTTGATGATTTTGTCCTTCTGAAAATAACCTGGACCTTTGCTCACACTTCCCTCAGAAACGGAGTTCAAATGTATCTACCAATTAANTGACTTTGATGATTTTGTCCTTCTGAAAATAACCTGGACCTTTGCTCACACTTCCCTCAGAAACGGAGTTCAAATGTATCTACCAATTAACTTTATTAATAGAGCTAAGCCGAGGTATTAATCAGATTGACTGATACAACTAACTATATTAAAGTGACAGAGATTTTTAAATAATAACTGAATGAAATTTTTCCCTGGAGTAAAGCACTTCACTGTGCTGCCAAATGTCATCCATTTTAATAATTTCCTGAGTAGAGCTTTTCATTGAATTTGTGCTGCATTTGTTCTAATTGCTGAACTCTTAGTATTTATGTTTTTTGCACTAACGATTTTTTAGTAATAATAAATGCTCCTCAAGCATTGGACTGTTTTTATGGGTGGTTATTTGTGCAGTACCAGTATTCCGTATCATTATTACAGTGTCATTCATGTGTTCTGTTGTGAGTGGAAGCTGNTGGTTATTTGTGCAGTACCAGTATTCCGTATCATTATTACAGTGTCATTCATGTGTTCTGTTGTGAGTGGAAGCTGTACTTTCGGCGTAGGGTAAGTTCATGCAGATATTTTTAGGATTAGTACTAACATGATTTGATTTTATGTTACTGTCTTCTCACTCAAGATTAAATTTATTATTAATCTCACATTGATATTAAAACATGACATAACTTGTATACAGATGTACAAAATACTTTATAAATTCAGTCAGTCTGCAAAACAAAACATAAGTTTCAGGGGAGCCCATATCAGGAGCGTTTCCTACTGCTGCCATCCTACAACACTGCAAAATTTTCACCGCTTACTGTACTACATTTTATGTTACGACTTATTTAAACTATGACATAGTTCTAGTAACGTCATTTGGGGTAGCATAATTAATAATAACTTTGTACAACACATTTTTATTTAAAAAGTAGTATCTATGGCCCCTGTTGAAATATAATTCGACGTTACCCACTTTATTTAAAAGGGACATTGCAACGTACTGTATCCTTTAAGTCTTTTCTAAAAATGAAATTACGTAGGTCGTACAAAGTTACTATGGCTGGCAACAACAGCCGAAAATGTTTGTAGCTCCCAAAAACCGCGAGTGATAGTATGTTACAAAACAGCGCGGGGTTCGACATGACATAATTTGCATCTCTGATAATACAGTGAATGAGCCCAGCCGGTGCTTGTTTGAAGTGGTTAGTCACAAGCTACGTCGTGTTCGTACACCACTTAACGTAGCGATACTACGAGAAGTCCCCTAGAAGTCGTGTAACAATCCGCGCTCCCTTCGCCTGACTGTAACACTTCCTTGTGCGGGAACTGGCGTTACGTTAGAAGAGACTGCAGGTCGTTAGTTACAGCAGCGCTGCTATAAAAGAGGGCTTGCAACACTTCCTTGTGCGGGAACAGGCGTTACATTAGAAGAGACTGCAGGTCGTTAGTTACAGCAACGCTACTATAAAGGAAGGTGTGTAACACTTCGTTGTGCGGGAACTGGCGTTACATTAAAATAAACTGCAGGTCGTTAGTTACAGCAGCGCTGCTATAAAAGAGGGCTTGCAACACTTCCTTGTGCGGGAACAGGCGTTACATTAGAAGAGACTGCAGGTCGTTAGTTACAGCAACGCTACTATAAAGGAAGGTGTGTAACACTTCGTTGTGCGGGAACTGGCGTTACATTAAAATAAACTGCAGGTCGTTAGTTACAGCAGCGCTGCTATAAAAGAGGGCTTGCAACACTTCCTTGTGCGGGAACTGGCGTTACATTAGAAGACACTGCAGGTCGTTAGTTACAGCAGCGCTACTATAAAGGAAGGCGTGTAACACTTCCTTCTGCGGGAACTGCCTCTACGTTAGAAGAGACTGCAGGTCGTGAGTTACAGCAGCGCTGCTATAAAGGAGGACATGTAATACTTCGTTGTGCGGGAACTGGCGTTACATTAGAAGAGACTGCAGGTCGTTAGTTACAGCAGCGCTGCTATAAAGGANATGACATAGTTCTAGTAACGTCATTTGGGGTAGCATAATTAATAATAACTTTGTACAACACATTTTTATTTAAAAAGTAGTATCTATGGCCCCTGTTGAAATATAATTCGACGTTACCCACTTTATTTAAAAGGGACATTGCAACGTACTGTATCCTTTAAGTCTTTTCTAAAAATGAAATTACGTAGGTCGTACAAAGTTACTATGGCTGGCAACAACAGCCGAAAATGTTTGTAGCTCCCAAAAACCGCGAGTGATAGTATGTTACAAAACAGAGCGGGGTTCGACATGACATAATTTGCATCTCTGATAATACAGTGAATGAGCCCAGCCGGTGCTTGTTTGAAGTGGTTAGTCACAAGCTACGTCGTGTTCGTACACCACTTAACGTAGCGATACTACGAGAAGTCCCCTAGAAGTCGTGTAACAATCCGCGCTCCCTTCGCCTGACTGTAACACTTCCTTGTGCGGGAACTGGCGTTACGTTAGAAGATACTGCAGGTCGTTAGTTACAGCAGCGCTGCTGTAAAGAAGGGTGTTAACACTTCCTTGTGCGGGAACTGGTGTTGCGTTAGAAGAGACTGCAGGTCGTTAGTTACAGCAGCGCTGCTGTAAAGAAGGGTGTTAACACTTCCTTGTGCGGGAACTGGTGTTACGTTAGAAGAGACTGCAGGTTGTTAGTTACAGCAGCGCTGCTGTAAAGAAGGACGTGTAACACTTCCTTTTGCGGGAACTGACGTTACGTTAGAAGAGACTGCAGGTCGTTATTTACAGCAGCGCTGCTGTAGAGAGAGAAGGGCGTGAACACTTCCTTGTGTAGGAACTGGCGTTACGTTAGAAGAGACTGCAGGTAGTTAGTTACAGCAGCGCTGCTATAAAGAAGGGCGTGTAACACTTCCTTGTGCGGTAACACTTCCTTGTGCGGTAACTGGTGTTGCGTTAGAAGAGACTGCAGGTCGTTAGTTACAGCAGTGCTGCTGTAAAGAAGGGCGTGAACACTTCCTTGTGTAGGAACTGGCGTTACGTTAGAAGAGACTGCAGGTAGTTAGTTACAGCAGCGCTGCTATAAAGAAGGGCGTGTAACACTTCCTTGTGCGGTAACTGGTGTTGCGTTAGAAGAGACTGCAGGTCGTTAGTTACAGCAGCGCTGCTGTAAAGAAGGGCGTTAACACTTCCTTGTGCGGGAACTGGTGTTACGTTAGAAGAGACTGCAGGTCGTTAGTTACAGCAGCGCTGCTGTAAAGAAGGGCGTGAACACTTCCTTGTGTAGGAACTGGCGTTACGTTAGAAGAGACTGCAGGTAGTTAGTTACAGCAGCGCTGCTATAAAGAAGGGCGTGTAACACTTCCTTGTGCGGTAACTGGTGTTGCGTTAGAAGAGACTGCAGGTCGTTAGTTACAGCAGCGCTGCTGTAAAGAAGGGCGTGAACACTTCCTTGTGCAGGAACTGGTGTTACGTTAGAAGAGACTGCAGGTAGTTAGTTACAGCAGCGCTGCTATAAAGAAGGGCGTGTAACACTTCCTTGTGCGGTAACTGGTGTTGCGTTAGAAGAGACTGCAGGTCGTTAGTTACAGCAGCGCTGCTATAAAGGAGGGTGTTAACACTTCCTTGTGCGGGAACTGGTGTTACGTTAGAAGAGACTGCAGGTCGTCAGTTACAGCAGCGCTGCTGTAAAGAAGGGCGTGAACACTTCCTTGTGTAGGAACTGGCGTTACGTTAGAAGAGACTGCAGGTAGTTAGTTACAGCAGCGCTGCTATAAAGAAGGGCGTGTAACACTTCCTTGTGCGGTAACTGGTGTTGCGTTAGAAGAGACTGCAGGTCGTTAGTTACAGCAGCGCTGCTGTAAAGAAGGGCGTGAACACTTCCTTGTGCGGGAACTGGTGTTACGTTAGAAGAGACTGCAGGTCGTTAGTTACAGCAGCGCTGCTGTAAAGAAGGGCGTGAACACTTCCTTGTGTAGGAACTGGCGTTACGTTAGAAGAGACTGCAGGTAGTTAGTTACAGCAGCGCTGCTATAAAGAAGGGCGTGTAACACTTCCTTGTGCGGTAACTGGTGTTGCGTTAGAAGAGACTGCAGGTCGTTAGTTACAGCAGCGCTGCTATAAAGGAGGGCGTGCACTTGTCCTGATCGTGTCGGCTTGGCCCGACTCGGCCTTATGCGACCCGCTTCAATAGGTCTGGATGGAAAACATTTCGATGTTATATTGAAAACTAGAATATACAACCGTGTTTGTAAGTGTGTACATATACAATATGTTTTTAAACTACTTGTCAAAATTCAA
The DNA here is from genome assembly GCA_002778355.1 of Clitarchus hookeri. Lineage (NCBI taxonomy): Eukaryota > Metazoa > Arthropoda > Insecta > Phasmatodea > Phasmatidae > Clitarchus > Clitarchus hookeri. The sequence goes on from NQII01003567.1 coordinate 258,015, forward strand.
AGCACGGCATGTNTTCCTTGTGCGGTAACTGGTGTTGCGTTAGAAGAGACTGCAGGTCGTTAGTTACAGCAGCGCTGCTATAAAGGAGTGCGTGCACTTGTCCTGATCGTGTCGGCTTGGCCCGACTCGGCCTTATGCGACCCGCTTCAATAGGTCAGAATGGAAAACATTTCGATGTTATATTGAAAACTAGAAAATACAACCGTGTTTGTAAGTGTGTACATATACAATATGTTTTTAAACTACTTGTCAAAATTCAAAGCACGGCATGTNATACAACCGTGTTTGTAAGTGTGTACATATACAATATGTTTTTAAACTACTTGTCAAAATTCAAAGCACGGCATGTATGGACTAATATAAACCAGAAATCATAGTAGCAAAATGCCCGGAAAATTTATATAGTATTTTAAAATGGGAATTGAAGTTAGCAAATCAGCGGCCGGAGTCCGAAACTTCACGTACCTACGTACACAAAAGTGGCATATCATGAAGGCGAACGGACTTGGCGTGTCATCAGGTGACCGAATCTACATAGGTCAACATGAAACTACGCTCAGACCCTACATCGTCAGTACTGCGGTTTGTGTGTTGTTGGAAATAAAATGCAAACAATTCTGACGGCCTTTACTTCTCAATTGCTAATCCCCCATTGTTCATGTAGCTTGACACACGTGTGCAAACAAGCAATCACTAGCAGCGCCCACGTACCTCGAGTTTATGGTGTTCTTTGTGAAGGCGCTCTATGAATGGCGTGCCTCACAGTATTCAATTTGTACTATCCAGAGGGACAAAATTCCTGTTAAGTGTCCTGGTTCTAAAATTGTTTAAATAGTAAAATAAAATACCATTCACTGTTCTACATCCATTTATTTGGCGATTAACCTAAAAAAACATAACTCTGTATATACATCATGTTTATTTTCTGTTTTAGTAAGGAATATATGTGTTTGTTGTATTCGCTCAGTTGTTTTTTTGGGTAACTTTCTTAATAACGTTATAAATGGGTCAGAAGAGATCATCATATATTTGATTAAATCTAAAGTTGATCTTGCTCGTGAGCTTTTGCATGTGTAACCCAATCTTACTTTCCGGATTTCTTTAGTTTTTGCTTCTGCGGCCTCTTCGGACATCTGGCATATTGGTATGATAGATGCTTGTACAATTATGTAACCATCAACAAGGATTTTGTGCAGGGTTGGATGCATGATATACAAATTCAAATACAAGACTTTTGCCTCTTCACAATATAATCTAAATTTTCTTGCATCTATTTCTAAACCTGTTGCAGTGGTCCGCAATATGATGCTTAATCTATATATAAGTTTTTTTTGTCTAAACCAGTAATATTAGCAATTGTTTGGGAACTAGCAAAAAATCGCCTAGCAGTATTGCCATCGTTGCTAGTTCCCATTCCTGGTCTTACTTTGTCTGTAATAAGACCCACAACCTTAAATTGATTTACAATTTCTTCTTTTTTTTCTTCTCATAATTTCTTTTTTCTCGGTGCCTCTTACTTGCCATTCTTTAATATCTAGGCGATGGGCAATTTTTAGAAGGCATTCCATAGTCCTTATGTATGCATGCAGGCTGTAAATACCAAACTTGTANCTAGGCGATGGGCAATTTTTAGAAGGCATTCCATAGTCCTTATGTATGCATGCAGGCTGTAAATACCAAACTTGTACATGTTTGGGTCCGCGAAATGCTCAGCAGAAGGCTCAACTACATTTAATGATTTCCACTAGCTTTGCAAATGTAGCATTTTTGTGTGGATTCATTATCTGCTAACACGTTGCATATTTTACCATCTATCATTGTCAAAATGAATTGATGGCTAATAGTGACATATTTGTTTAATTTTTTGATTTTCGTAGGCAACAATAATTCAATTGGTTTCTCTATATTTTCACATTCTTCTTTGATTGATTAAGAAAGATTTCAAGAAGTCAACCATTGGTTGCAATCGTTTCTTCGTGTTAGTAGAGCCCCACACATCAAAAAATCATTTCCGCTTGGGCCACGTATTTATCGACAAAATGTACAAAATCTAAACAATCGCAAAAAATCGCAACGAAAGGGTATATTTTTTATAAGTAAAGTATAGTTAAGGATAAGAAAAACACAAAAGTTAATCCATGACTACACTTGACTCAAAATATATAACATTGCAAAGTCGGGCAACTTGTGAACTTTGGCCGAATTTTCTCACGTTTAGTGGTTATCTTCTTACTTTAGAATTCATTTGGAGTAATTTATTATTCATGCATNTATAACATTGCAAAGTCGGGCAACTTGTGAACTTTGGCCGAATTTTCTCACGTTTAGTGGTTATCTTCTTACTTTAGAATTCATTTGGAGTAATTTATTATTAATGCATAAATAAAATATTAAATACCTGTTAAAGACGATTCTAAAACTGCATAAACTTTAAATATCCAACACTTCATNATGCATAAATAAAATATTAAATACCTGTTAAAGACGATTCTAAAACTGCATAAACTTTAAATATCCAACACTTCATCACACAATACGAGCAAACACAATGACGATCACAGTCGAACTGTGAACAGTTTTCTACCTGCTTTGGCAAAAGCATTCGGGTGCGTTCCTATTGTATGTTATCGATATTCCAAGGGTAGGAATCGTTTCTTGGAACGTTAGCTAAGTTGTTGTAGGCATTATTTTAATTAGTTTCGTCGTAAGTTTTTGTACATTTTGTCTAGCTAGGTTGGTCGAATCGAATACTGTGCGCCAGTTCCATTCGCCTTCGTGATATGCAACGTGTTGTGCAAGCAGGTACGTGAAGCTGCGTTCTCCCAGCGCTGTTTTGATAACGTCAATTCCAATTTAATAGTATTAAATAAAATTTTCGAACATTTTGCAACTACGATTTCTTGTTTATACTAGCCCACAGATGCTGTGCTTCGAATTTTGAAACGCAGTTTGAAAACGAATTGTATATGTATATAAAACAGAATGAAAAAAGAAAAGTAGTGTGGTTATTATTTTGAGGACACTTAAGTAGAAGTGTATTATGTGCTTCATCAACACACACATACTATCTAGGTATATGCATATATTAATCATTATATTTTTATTCTTTGCGTGGTAAAAATGTAATACAAAACCACAAATTTATATTGGAAATAAATATATTTGNTCATTATATTTTTATTCTTTGCGTGGTAAAAATGTAATACAAAACCACAAATTTATATTGGAAATAAATATATTTCAATAAAATGTCTACAAAACAATATTTACTAGTAAAAAGAAGCATCACGATGCATACTCGTATCTTTTGATTTCACTAAAGGTACAAGATGTACATATTCAAAAATATATCATGAACCCAGAAACCTTGCAAACTTTCACGTATCTCGTTACACGCAACTGTCTTAAGAACTGCTTGTTAGTATATACCAGCTTACTTGTGTCGTATACCAGTCTACTTGTGTAGCAAGTTTTCAACCAAGAATGTGAACCGTACTACAATTAGATTATATGTACCATANGATGTGAACCGTACTACAATTAGATTATATGTACCATAATCTACGGCTCTTTACGATGTAGTCCAACAAATTCATTATCGTAGGTAAAAATACTGTAATTTAAAACGAATCAGTCTATTATTATACTAAAACTTTTAGCTTTCTGTTGCACAGAGCTATATCCACTACTTCGCACCTCAACGTAATGAGTATCCCATCAAGACAACAGTAAGACAAAGATTTTATTAATAAATTAGAATAAAAATAAAGATAGAAAAATTTAAGATGTTGAGTGTCGTAGTTGCAATTTAGTGTAATATTGCACTGAATATATTATAAATTTTTTTAAAAATTTAAGATGAAGTTATTTATCAAGAATATAACTCGTCGCAAATCAAAAAGGGCTGTAAAAAGAATTTNTTTTAAAAATTTAAGATGAAGTTATTTATCAAGAATATAACTCGTCGCAAATCAAAAAGGGCTGTAAAAAGAATTTTCTTCTATGTACTATAATTTTACACAAAGTTATATCATTTCCACATACCTGTACTACTTTCTTGGACTTCCGGCGTAAACATTCTTGAGTATCAACTGACTGACGTGTAGAGACTAGAGTAGGAAACGAAAGAGGACGATGTTGTCAGATCAAGTGCGCGGGCGCTGGCCTGTTCCGTTCCTAGCCGACCGATGCCGAGCCGAGCCGAGCCGAAAAGAGCCGAGCCGAGCAGAGGAGAGCCTGAGAGGTGTGCGCACACGCAGAAAGAGTTCTATATTTCAGCGCGTAAGTCAGTGAGTTGCGTTGATGTGTTATGGTCGGCGGGTGAATTGAGGTGGAGACGGAGCATCGTCGGAGTACAAGGGCGGGGAAAGAGGGAGTACCCCGGGGAAACCCACCGGCCAACGTCAATATCCGCCACGTTTCCCACATACGAAAGTCCAAGTGACTCCTCCGGCAGTTGAGCCCGGGTCGCCTTGGTGGGAAGTGAGTTAGTAGTCTGACCACTACACCACGGAGACACAGTACCAATTATCTGTGCGACATATGCAGGCTTGCAAACATACTGGAGGTGGACATTTGGAGTACGGTTTGAGTGGCACATTATTGTTGGTGTTCAGATGTTGATACAACTGTACGAACGCAAGTACAATATTTGAGAAAGTGTTATTGACAGTCTCAGGAGGACCTCGGAAGTCCTGTAGTGTGGGAACGATCCATTGGAGGATGTGTGTCCATACAAACTTTTAGTGCTGTGTTGAGATCTGTCAACAACGGGATATTCCCATGTAAATTGAAAGAAAGCGTATAAATGAATAAACTCTAATGTTGTTCAAGGGAAGTGCAACCGTATCCTTGATTGCGTGTTACGTATATTGAATAAATTCTTGTTAGACGCCAATAAGTATGAGGATGGTAATCTAGTAAATCATATTAAGAAGAAGAGTTTAAAATTTTCTGAATAGTAATCCTATAGGTTATTTTATTATCTATTATTGGAGACTTCTTTTTATATTTTTTAGGGCTCCAGTTGTACAATTTAGTAAAACCAGGAACATTAGTCCTGGGCGGAGATAAAGTTTGACTTTGAATTAATTGCTTGCGATCTTTCTTTCCAGTTGTGTGTCTGTCATACTGAATTGTGTGATCTTTATTTTTGGTCACCTTGGTCTCCAGGTGATTCTAAGATAACCCACAACCCCTAGGTATTCAAAAAGTTGCAAAAATTACGTGTATCGCTTTTAAAATTCTATAAATATTTCGATGTCTCTTTAATTGTGTCCAGCTGGCGAAAAACATGAATTTAGCAAGCGCACATATTACTTTCTTTAAAAGGAAAATCTATTTGATATATTTGTTATTTAGTAAAGAAATTTCATAACAATTTTAATTAAAACTTCGAATGATAAACTATTTAAATTTTTGAAGACTTAAAAACACGAGGTTGTGGATTCGACTAATTACGTTGTCGAACATCGTCTCGGTAGCATAATCAGATGGTAACGGATCCCTCCATAAATATTGCCACTCTTTCATTACTCTTCGTTACCTACTATGTACGACTCCCTCATCTGCCTTTCCTCTTTCATAGCTTCCTCTCACCTTTCACGTTTTTTTCAGTTGACTCGTATTTGTCCCTATTCGTACCACTCCCAGCCACCATTATTTGGTCCGCCCAGCCTCCCACTATACAGACAGCGGTGGTGGCTTCCCACACACGAAGGTTAATGCCACTCAGGTTTCGGAAGCTCAATGCTTTTAGTTTGCCAACAACAATGTTTAGCCGCCAGATAGCACTGGTGTGGCATGTGTAACGGATTTTTCCTGTTTTGTAATATAAGTAAAAGGGATAATCGCAATCTTCATAAAATAAACGTAGTGTGTAAAATTATCCGAGTTGTATTTTGTTTGACCCTACGCTACAAGGAACATTAGTTCCTCGTACTGGAGTGGAAATTACACGAAATATATCCACAAATTGTTAAATATTCTGTCTTAAATTGTACGTATTTAGGAAAAAGAAGGTTCACACAGTTACTTTATTTAAATACTGCAATTGAATCAAAAAATATAGTAGTGAAATTGTTAAAAATATAATTTTNTTGAATAAAAAAATATAGTAGTGAAATTGTTAAAAATATAATTTTTAGGGCTTTCCTATGCAGTTTCCTGAAGTGAAAGGAGAGTAATCAGACCTATAATTTTTTCGCACGTAAATTTGTAACGATTTACAATTGAATTAAGCATTAAGCTTGCTTATGAATGCCCGACGCCAATCACAGTTGTATTTTTGTTGTTTGTTGTAAACATCACTAGAGGGCGTGAATAACAGCTACGAAATAAAGTTAACACAGTCTATTCGCGGGTTCTTCACACTTTTTGAATCAAACCTTTGCAAAATCACTTCATATATGACGTGTTTTGTTGTTTTATAAATACGTAATGTATCACAAACGTATGATATCTGCCTTAACATAACAGTGCCGTATTTTTGGGTTAAATTGAACTTTTAATCTTATATTATCTATATATTGTTGTATTTTATTTATAATTAATATGAATAAACGACAGCGAATATAGGTGTGTTGGTAATGCCAAGTAAGAAATAGTTCTCATATAAAATATTATTAAAGGGAGTGCGCACGAATGCGGTGCGTTGTCACTTTGGTATAATTATCTAAGACTCCGTTAAGCTTTGCTAGCATGAGGCGTAGGAATATCTTGAAAGTAGAACCTAAGCAAGTATTCAGAAAATTTGGAAGTAACCGTGAAGGGACTGTCCTTCAAAATTTGGCACAATGGCTTGCCCAAACCTACAAATACATGCATTTGTTTTTAATTCTGTAAAGGATTAAATTTAAATGAAAGAAAATGTTGCACTGTCTAGCCGGAGAGAAGTCATAACTAGCTGCTGAAATCCTATTCCGAAATGTTTTATTTCTTCATGTTACAACTGGATAAATNTTCCGAAATGTTTTATTTCTTCATGTTACAACTGGATAAATATTTTTGTGATGTGAAATTTGAATATGTACAACATTTTTGCTTTTAACTTAGCTCATAATTATTTACAACTAACGAATCTCCTGCTTTACCTATATTGCAAAAAGAAGAAACCGTGTCAGTAATGTAGTTATCATAAACGTATTAAAATACTGTGCCATTTTACAATGCATTCAGCGGTAACACCCATGCGTCTGCTTTTAAATCCAGTATGTACAAACTCAATACTTAAATANGTGTCCATACAAACTTTTAGTGCTGTGTTGAGATCTGTCAACAACGGGATATTCCCATGTAAATTGAAAGAAAGCATATAAATTAATAAACTCAAATGTTGTTCAAGGGAAGTGCAACCGTATCCTTGATTGCGTGTTATGTATATTGAATAAATTCATGTTAGACGCCAATAAGGGTGCGGGTGGTGATCTAGTAAATAATATTAAGAAGAGAAGTTTAAAATTTTCTGAACAGTGACCATATAGGTAATTTTATTATCACTTACTTGAGACTTCTTTTCAGATTTTTTTAGTGTTCCAGTTGTAAAATTTACTAAGACCAGGAACATTAGTCCTGGGCGGAGATAAAGATTGACTTGGAATTAATTGCTTGCGATCTTTCTTTCCAGTTGTGTGGCTGTCATACTGGATTGTGTGATCTTGATTTTTGGTGACTTTGGTCTCCAGGTGATTCTGAGATAACCTACATCCCCTAGGTATTCAAAAAGATGCAAAAAATACGTGAATAGCTTTTAAAAGTATATAAATATTTCGATGTCTCTTTAATTGTGTCCAGCTGGTGGAAAATATGAATTTAGCAAGCGCACATATTACTTTCTTTAAAAGGAAAATCTATTTGATATATTTTTTATTTAGTAAAAAATTTCATAACAATTTTAATTAAAATTTCGAATGATAAATTATTTTAATTTTTTGAATACTTAAAAACATGAGGTCAAGGATTTGACTAATAACGTTGTCGAACATCGTCTCGGTAGCATAATCAGATGGTAACGGATCCCTCCATAAATATTGCCACTCTTTCATTACTCTTCGTTACCTACTATGTACGACTCCTTCATCTGCCTTTCCTCTTTCATAGCTTCCTCTCACCTTTCACGTTTTTTTCAGTTGACTCGTATTTGTCCCTATTCGTACCACTCCCAGCCACCATTATTTGGTCCGCCCAGCCTCCCACTATACAGACAGCGGTGGTGACTTCCCACACACGAAGGTTAATGCCACTCAGGTTTCGGAAGCTCAATGCTTTTAGTTTGCCAACAACAATGTTTAGCCGCCAGATAGCACTGGTGTGGCATGTGTAACGGATTTTTCCTGTTTTGTAATATAAGTAAAAGGGATAATCGCAATTTTCATAAAATAAATGTAGTGTGTAAAATTATCCGAGTTGTATTTTGTTTGACCCTACGTTACAAGGAACATTAGTTCCTCGTACTGGAGTGGAAATTACACGAAATATATCCACAAATTTTTAAATATTCTGTCTTAAATTGTACGTATTTAGGAAAAAGAAGGTTCACACAGTTACTTTATTTAAATACTGCAATTGAATAAAAAAATATAGTAGTGAAATTGTTAAAAATATAATTTTTAGGGCTTTCCTATGCAGTTTCCTGAAGTGAAAGGAGAGTAATCAGACCTATAATTTTTTCGCACGTAAATTTGTAACGATTTACAATTGAATTAAGCATTAAGCTTGCTTATGAATGCCCGATGCCAATCACAGTTGTATTTTTGTTGTTTGTTGTAAACATCACTAGAGGGCGTGAATAACAGCTACGAAATAAAGTTAACACAGTCTATTCGCGGGTTCTTCACACTTTTTGAATCAAACCTTTGCAAAATCACTTCATATATGACGTGTTTTGTTGTTTTATAAATACGTAATGTATCACAAACGTATGATATCTGCCTTAACATAACAGTGCCGTATTTTTGGGTTAAATTGAACTTTTAATCTAATATTATCTATATATTGTTGTATTTTATTTATAATTAATATGAATAAACGACAGCGAATATAGGTGTGTTGGTAATGCCAAGTAAGAAATAGTTCTCATATAAAATATTATTAAAGGGAGTGCGCACGAATGCGGTGCGTTGTCACTTTGGTATAATTATCTAAGACTCCGTTAAGCTTTGCTAGCATGAGGCGTAGGAATATCTTGAAAGTAGAACCTAAGCAAGTATTCAGAAAATTTGGAAGTAACCGTGAAGGGACTGTCCTTCAAAATTTGGCACAATGGCTTGCCCAAACCTACAAATACATGCATTTGTTTTTAATTCTGTAAAGGATTAAATTTAAATGAAAGAAAATGTTGCACTGTCTAGCCGGAGAGAAGTCATAACTAGCTGCTGAAATCCTAATCCGAAATGTTTTATTTCTTCATGTTACAACTGGATAAATATTTTTGTGATGTTGAAATTTGATTATGTATAACATTTTTGCTTTTAACTTAGCTCATAATTATTTACAACTAACGAATCCCCTGCTTTACCTATATTGCAAAAAGAAGAAATCGTGTCAGTAATGTAGTTATCATAAACGTATTAAAATACTGTGCAATTTTACAATGCATTCAGCGGTAACACCCATGCGTCTGCTTTTAAATCCAGTATGTACAAACTCAATACTTAAATANATTTTACAATGCATTCAGCGGTAACACCCATGCGTCTGCTTTTAAATCCAGTATGTACAAACTCAATACTTAAATATGTACTCAATAATATAAAGCGATTTTACGAGCGTGCAAACAATAACATATTTAAAATCCTGTATTACTGTCCATTTCCAAATAATCATTTCCTCACAAAAAGAAGGTTATCAATCATTATGGCGCGACACAAAAATTTTTTTTGTACGTTTCGCAAAGAATTATCTACTAACTGGTTGCCAAAAATGATCTATAATCTTTACCAGTAAAATATTTATGTTTACAAGACGCTGTTTATGAAATGTACGAAATCCTTGTGTATTTTCCAGTTTAATAATATATTTGAAGTGTGCAGTATTTTCCAGTTTAATAATATATTTGAAGTGTGCAGTATTTTCCAGTTTAATAATATATTTGAAGTGTGCAGTATTTTCCAGTTTAATAATATATTTGAAGTGTGCAGTATTTTCCAGTTTAATAATATATTTGAAGTGTGCAGTATTTTCCAGTTTAATAATATATTTGAAGTGTGCAGTATTTTCCTGTTAAATTTAAGCCTTACTTTTACGTACCCCGCATAAACCGCGTCGTAAAAAAACGTTTGCTCTATTTCACTTGTTGCGTTACAAAACTAATCATGGCAACCAATTTCCAAAGAGAATTTTGTAAAAATTCTAACAAAAAATGTTTGGAGAGCAGCGGGACTTACCAAGAAGAAGAAGAAGTAACGACCGCAGTGTGTTACCTGCTTACCTCCTGCTATCACAGTGTTTCACAGAGGGTAGGTTGCCAGAACTGCTTTATTTATTGCTGCTCTTAGCGCCCTGTGCTCCTTAAGAAAGAAACAGAGTACCTTCCAACGGAGCACTGCACCAGACTGTACAACACGTAGTACACACACTACCAACATTCTCAGCAATCTACAATTTTTTCATATGAAAGAAGAACACATTTTGTAACACTGTAAAATATCTTGCTACAATTTACATATAAAATGATATAAAATAAGTCAATTAANGAAGAACACATTTTGTAACACTGTAAAATATCTTGCTACAATTTACATATAAAATGATATAAAATAAGTCAATTATTAAGAGTTTTTTTGTAATCAAGGCTTAAGGATATTGACACTCTGGATGCTTCATAAAGCAGATTTGAAAAGAGAACGTCCCTGAAAGGACAATCATAATAATTACTATGGTTGTACGTAAGAAAATGGCGGTACCTATTTACGTTAAAAACTATTTTTAATATTTGATTCTATGAACATTCCTTTCAGTTAATGATACTTTCGTAGCTAATATAGATATAGATAAAATTAATTTCTAAAAATAGTAGTAAATATTATTACAAATTTTTTATATACAACCAGAGTAATTTTATGATAATCCCGCTGACGAAGGGGTTTTTAAAAAATTTGATATATAATGCATTTGCNCCCGCTGACGAAGGGGTTTTTAAAAAATTTGATATATAATGCATTTGCATAGAAATATGCTTAAATTTTGATAAATTATATACTCTGGTTAACTGATTATTTAAAACATTTAAATAAGTCAATTATATCAAAATATTTCACATTATTAAAAAATACATGCATTATTCTTTCATGGTTTTTATAATTAGTATTTTTTTCACAGTTTTGGTAGTGTGTGAACTGCTTCTCGATGAATTATTTGGGCAGTAAGGCGTAGTACTACACTGGAAGCCGCTCTGCCTACGTCTTAAGTGTGCTCGTCACCAAAAAATGCATTATATTATACCTATACGGAAAAACGTTCAACATGTATACACTACTTTAATGTACTCTGTCCTCGCATAAAATGTTTTATGTCTAATTACTTTTCAACATGTCATGTCAAAATCACAATTTTAATGTTTTTGGAACGTAAAACAAATTAGCGAAAACATGCATAGAACATTTAACAAGGGCGACCTAAAAATCCTACCATTATTCATTTTGAAGTATGCTTAGCAAAATCTATATTACAAAAATCATAAACTATTCCAAATCAAAAATATGCAAAAGATTCCTCACTTTGAGAAATTTTTAAAAATTGCGAAGACCATTCCTAGAGGTTTCAAATATTTCTTGAAGTAACTCGTGGTTTCTTATTTCAANAATTTTTAAAAATTGCGAAGACCATTCCTAGAGGTTTCAAATATTTCTTGAAGTAACTCGTGGTTTCTTATTTCAACGTGTATTTATTCATTTCGGAAATCGAGTTAATTTATATTACTTGTAATTCCCAAAAACTAAAATTGTGACCTTAGCAAGCAAAATATGCGGGGTCTAAATTTTTCTGTGCTAGAAAATAGTACTTGGAAGTAACGTCTACAAGTTGAACAGTATTTCGGTCAATTATAAAATAATAATACAAAAAATTATATGATAATTCCACTTTCCCAAAAGAAGTCCGCGACACCGATATAAGCACACTTACCTACTTCAAGACTTTCTTGGCAGAACATCTTCCAACTACGAATCTCGAATATGCCATGGTATTGCGTGATCCGCTTGCAGCGGGGCTAAGCTCTAGGTCGCGCGAGTGCGATTACGAGCAGTGCACGACTCTAGGTCGTGCGAGTACGATTACGAGTAGTGTAGGCAAGACGACTGTTGTAAGCATCAACTAATGCTGCTCACTTACGACTACTTGATCGAGTGGAATGGGAACATAGAAATCAAAATGGGATAAAGTGCGCATGCTAGCTGCGTAGTAACGAGTCTTTCAAAAACAACTATTTAAGGTTAGAACACTGTTTTTGTAAGCAAATGCTTTGAAATGTTTNCGTAGTAACGAGTCTTTCAAAAACAACTATTTAAGGTTAGAACACTGTTTTTGTAAGCAAATGCTTTGAAATGTTTCTGCACGCTAACCTAGTTTTAATGCAAATAGAATTTATCAAAGTTAGTAAAAATATTTTATTTATACGAAAAAAAGGGGCGGGGGGTGTCTAATGAAAATTTAAATGAACACGTACATCGGTGTTGACCGACCATGTGTCTGTGACAGTTTTAATGGCGATACGAGAGTCAAGGTTCTGCACATGCGCAGAGGAAGAAAGTTGGTCTACCCCCATATGTAGTCTGTGAGTGGAATGCGAGTGTATAGTCCATTCTCGGCTTATTCCTACTTTTCTGATGCCCTGATAAAGGTCTACTTCCAGGATATTCCTCCACCTCATGCATTACCAATATACATATTTTCTCCGTGTTAAATTTATATTAATTAAAAATGGAACATTACAATTTATGTATAATGAGAATATAAATAAATTTTTAATTGAACTAAAAATAAGTTACTTTCATGTTAGCATATGTATAGAACGCTTGTTAAACGTGACATATTTAGATAACAACCAATCGCGTCATACATTGGATGATTCTTCAAAGGTTTGATTCAAAAATTGAGAAGAAACCGCGAATAGACTACACCTGAGCTTGGCTTTGTCGTGCTATCGTCGGCGTAACAAGCAAGGGCATGTTTCCTGTGTACATCAGCCTATTAGAAATCCCACTCTTACTGACTGCTATAGCTAATTTACATTTGCTTGGGAGTAGTTGGTGAGGTTCGTCATCATACAATTACATCATGCAAACATAGAGGACTTTAGCAGACATTCGTTACTTTGTATTAATAGCTTCAACGACGTAATACTGCGTGTTTTGAACAACACTGACAAATCCGGCGAGTTATTCATTACGAAAATATAGAACTAAAATATATTTATCACTTTTCTCTTCAAGTAATTATTAAGGGAGTTATGCGGCCCCAAAAATCACAATTTCAAAATGCTTTTCATTCAAAATATCATAAACTACTTGCAATTAAGAAATAAATCGGAAGAGTGGAGTTTCGTAGAGCGGTGAACTTACACCTCTGTGAAAGCAATTGGCAGTCGTCCCCTCTCATTGACTATTGTATTGGCATCTTGTTTTTATAAATAATTATAAAGAACTACACGATAAAGTGACAAATATTTACTCCACAATAAATAAAAGTTAAAAAAGTAATTATTATTGTTCAGTCTCTTTCTTGTAACTCGAATGATCTATCTCCGCCTTGACATAATCACTATTTACTTTGTTGGCAGTTTAATCTTAATTCCAGCCATGTATACGCCCTGTGACGTAATTGCAATATTTAAAATATTTACTTATTAGCTGTGGCTATGCAAACGACTAAAACATTAGTCTCAATTAAATAAATTACTAGAAATATTTAATCTGTTTTTTATTTGTTGGAATTAATTTTACGTTAAAATTATTACACTTTTGTAACAAAGAAATGAAACTATTGGAATTTCTGGGTTTTGTACTCGTAACAAGTAATTATTTAAATAACTAGGCTAACGACTCGCCAAGTGAAAAACACATATATGTATTTTCTGGGATTTGTGCAACGCTACAGCTATATATATATATATATACTGTACTTCGTCGTATAGTACACTGCTTATAAAAACACCGAAACCTTATTTAGTTTCAAAGCAGAAGCAGCTTCAATATCTGTTGTCTTGTTCGTTGTAACTAGGCATTCGTTTACGAATGACTCCCTCTTCCAGTGATCCTTCTCGTATCATCTGCTGTTAAGATATCCGGAATTAAAGCGATGTCGCTATAAAAATATTTCAAGAATAATTATTATGTTGCTCAAACAAGGATAGTCAATACGAAATAATACTTTTATTGTTTGATAGATTGTAGCCCTTATTTCCAAAGCTTTGTTCCAAACTTAACATTAAGAAAATATTATTGATAGTGTTAAATACTTAGCAACATCTCGACGTCTAGGTTAAATTTAAGACACACTATTTCAAAGAAAAAACATAAGTTAGTCAACGTTCTCATTATTCAATTATTTAAACGGTAACTTTTTTATTAGTTTCTTTTCCGGAGTCATACATTGTTTATTCTGAAGTAAATGTCATTAACACGCTTAGCGTTCTTCTACTCAAAGGGATAGTTTAAAAATTAAATAAAATCATACTACCACTCACGAATTATTCAGAGCATCTGGTACATTCAAATGACCGTCTCCACTACCAAGGAACGCAAGGGTAATCTAACATTTCTATTCCCCACTTCCCCGTGTGTTGCAGTTTTGCTACTAATCTAAACTTCAGTATGGGAGGTTGGCTCGGAAAAATAAACGTCCTTTGGTTACGAGAAAATAAATAAAATAGTTGCGCAATGGAGGGAAAAGAATTGGCAATTTCCTGGGATTTGGGATGCTCTAAACTGCAACCTGGGAGTAGTAAGTCTTGGTGCTGTGCAGCGAACGTTTTTACGCGCGGGTTTTGCAGTACGAAAAGGTAACCTTGTTATTTCTCCCTATTGAAGAAGAGTTCTATGTTGCTTATTTAAAAGAAAAAAAACGGATTTTGTAATGTACGCTTTTTCCGTCACTCTGTAAACGTTAGCGAACATTATACCAAACCGAAATAATGTTTTATTAACTGAATCAACGAAATGGCGCAGTCAGTAATGTGCATTCACTTCGACAGTATTTGTTGTATCTTAAATACTACCGCTTGAGGCTTATAGGCGGTAGATAATGGGCTAATGTCTTATAAATCTGGAGATTTGTTAAGTTAGCTGTATTGTAAATTTAAAAAAAAACTTTCTACCTTTTTCGCTGAAATACTCTGTATGTTACTAACCATTAACGACAATAAAGTAAACGTATTAACCTGAAGTAATTCGTTGATTTAGAAATGTTATAAGACTTTAGAATAGTATTCGTGTTTCTTTTTAAATAATGTATCACATATTCCATATATTAAGATAAACATATTCATTGTCACTGTCTATACATTTCATTGTTCAAAACACAAAAAAAACCATTACATTGACGTATTACAAACAATACAGATTGCATAACGAATCCTGTTGGCCAAATAAACTAATTAATTGTCAAAATCCACACGTTTCAAAATTATTCACAGGAAAATAAACAAGCAAGTTGGGCTCTTAATCTATACTTAACGCCAGCTTTACTTAATTACTGAATTGACAGATGCGCTATAGAATCTTACCGTGTTAAAGTAACAGCGTGGATTCAAGCGCCAATTCCACGCTATATCATGAAAAGAGATTGGAGAAATTCGGGGATTATAAAAGGTTCTGAAAACAGCTTTGTGTATCATTCGATCTTTCTCGGACGAACATTAGTACGTATCAAAAATTAAGTTTGTGAGAGTGTTAAACGATTTTCTTTCTTTACTTTCAAATAAAAAAGTAGCCTAATGAATTTAAAAAAAATAGTTAGTGTGTCAAATAAACATGTCCGCAAACGCAAGACAAAGCTGCATGTAGGCGGGAGCCTTAAGTGTAAGATATGACAGTAGATGTGGCACGTTCTCCGTTCACAGCACGTACGGGATACCGACGTGGAAGCTGCGACACGTGTGTTCCGTGCAGAATGAAGATCCCAGCCACGCGGAGCAACGCTTGTCACGTTAACAGCCTCCCACGTCGAGAAAAACAATCCACACACACTTTAAGACGCTCCGTCATAAGCTACAGTCTCTTTACTTTCCCAAAAGACGTTTCTCTGAAAGTAAAGACACTATCTCCGGTAGTGCACATGCAATAGAATAGTATTCTTTTTGAGTTATAAATTAGTAAATACCAAAATTTAAAAAATCACATTTCTTACAAACTCACTGAAAATAGAAGAGTTGAAATTCATTTGTAAATAACAATTTGTTACCGTTTCAACCCACAAAAACACGTGATAGTAATAGTCTATTACAAGGGGACAAAGCGCGTTTTTCAATGACTTCAAGGCTCCCGCGAAGCTGCTGCTTTTTCCCCCGTCTGAGGCAGCGAAGCGCGGGAGCGATAAGTGTGACTTTACCATGCACATCAAGTGCAACACTGCCACTAAGCGCTAGGCTCTGACTGGCGTGAAGTGTCATCGTCGTGCTGCGTGTAACTATGGGGCTTTTCAGCGGTGACACTGTTATTTTACTGGCGGAAAATCTGTAGGAATGTTCAATGCAAGGCCTTCGAGTCGTTTTGCTTGTATCGGACTCGTATATTTAGAAAATAAATGTGTTTGAAAAAGCCCTTTATAGCTATGATGTTGGAGTGTTCTGAAATTGTGTTTTTGTTGTGCGTGACGTCTTGAAAGCACTCAACAGGTCTCGTCTGAAGTGGACGTTAGACACAAATTTAATAATTTCCTGGATAAAAGTGTATTTCAAACATTCGGCAAACACAGTTCAAGCGCCAGGTGAGCGGCAGACTTAAAGAGTTTTGCTACAGTAATTTGCTGTAACTNATTTCAAACATTCGGCAAACACAGTTCAAGCGCCAGGTGAGCGGCAGACTTAAAGAGTTTTGCTACAGTAATTTGCCGTAACTGTCTAGAAATTAAGGCTAACATTGTAACATATTTTCCTTTTTAAAGTCAAATAAACTATTTGCGTCTCCCACTTTAACGTATGCTTAATAATTAACAGGGGCCGCGGTGGCTGTGCGATTAGTCTTCTCGCCTCCCACCAAGGCGAACCGGCTTCGATCCCCTGCCATGTCACTCCAGGATTTTCGCACGTGGCAATCGTGCCGCACGATGCCGCTGGTCGGCGGGTTTTCTCGGGGATTTCCCGTTCTCCCCCGATCCTTCATTCCAGTGCTGCTCCATTCTCACCTCACTCAATCTCATCGGCTCTCAAGACCTCGCTGTTATGAGCCACCCAAATCGCTTCGCATTAATATTGAACACTTTCCTTTATAAAGACCATGACAATGGTTCTTCAACACGTTCCGCTTGAATTAAGTTAGGCGTTTGGTATAAGGTCGCCCCTGCTTGTTCAAATATATGCTATATTACTGTGACGCTGCTTAGCGAGCGAGCTGACGCGGATACAAGGCTTTATAACTCGCTTTCAGGAGGACGTGGGTTCGCACTAAGATGCAAACTTGTTCATATTTGACATAAGGCCAACTTCCGACAACTCGACACAATGAAATGATCAAAGGAAATCGTTGTTAAAAAACAGTTGTTAATACCTACTATTTCTTATAAAATAATTATTAGTATATATTTACACCTTAAGGTCCATACTAATTTTTCGTTTTGGGTGTTGCTGAAGAAGAAGNTAAAATAATTATTAGTATATATTTACACCTTAAGGTCCATACTAATTTTTCGTTTTGGGTGTTGCTGAAGAAGAAGGTTTAGTTGTGAACAGTACTTACGAGTTTCTTAAAGCAACGGACACTTTGAAACGTATTATATCCATAGTACAGGAAGCTACCAANACGTATTATATCCATAGTACAGGAAGCTACCAATTATAAATCAGTTGGTGTGTTAGCAGCAACCAATATAATTGCTGAGGAAAAGGCGCTGTCTATATTGGTGATCGCCTCTAGACTTGAACAGCACCGACCATAAGTTCTCCTATTGTGCAACATGTCACACGTAAACAAGTGTACTCAGGATAATATGTTAAAGGGTCAAGTAAAATTTTTTCCCATCTTAAGCTAGAACAACAAAATATTTGTTTAACTTAAAATTATTGTATTTAGCAAGTTTCGTGGCTTTAATTAGTAGGTTTTGTCAGTTTCTATTCATACACAATATTCTACCGTTGTGTTACAGCGGCCACGTAAGCATACCTATAATCGCAGAAGTGGTATATTGCTGACTNCCCCCGATCCTTCATTCCAGTGCTGCTCCATTCTCACCTCACTCAATCTCATCGGCTCTCAAGACCTCGCTGTTACGAGCCACCCCAATCGCTTCGCATTAATATTTAACACTTTTCTTTATAAAGACCATGGCAATGGTTCTTCAACACGTTCCGCTTGAATTAAGTTAGGCGTTTGGTATAAGGTCGCCCCTGCTTGTTCAAATATATGCTATATTACTGTGACGCTGCTTAGCGAGCGAGCTGACGCGGATACAAGGCTTTATAACTCGCTTTCAGGAGGACGTGGGTTCGCACTAAGATGCAAACTTGTTCATATTTGACATAAGGCCAACTTCCGACAACTCGACACAATGAAATGATCAAAGGAAATCGTTGTTAAAAAACAGTTGTTAATACCTACTCTTTCTTATAAAATAATTATTAGTATATATTTACACCTTAAGGTCCATACTAATTTTTCGTTTTGGGTGTTGCTGAAGAAGAAAGTTTAGTTGTGAACAGTACTTACGATTTTCTTAAAGCAACGGACACTTTGAAACGTATTATATCCATAGTACAGGAAGCTACCAATTAAAAATCAGTTGGTGTGTTAGCAGCAACCAATATAATTGCTGAGGAAAAGGCGCTGTCTATATTGGTGATCGTCTCTAGACTTGAACAGCACCGACCATAAGTTCCCCTATTCTGCAACATGTCACACGTAAACAAGTGTACTCAGGATAATATGTTAAAGGGTCAAGTAAAATTTTTTCCCATCTTAAGCTAGAACAACAAAATATTTGTTTAACTTAAAAAAATCGTATTTAGCAGGTTTCGTGGCTTTAATTAGTAGGTTTTGTCAGTTTGTATTTGTACACAATATTCTACCGTTGTGTTACAGCGGCCACGTAAGCATACCTATAATCGCAGAAGTGGTATATTGCTGACTTTGTGTTTATTATTCTTGAGTTTATTTTCGAGGAAGTCTGAGATACGGGACATACGATGTCCCGTCTTATGTCCTTACGCGAAAATTCTTTCAGCCTCAGGACAAGGAAATCGCGTACAATACAGGACGGTTGGCAACACTAGTTCGGATCCAGATCCAGCCATGTACTTTAAGAAATTATTCGACAATTTACCATACCAGAGTATATATCCGCTGAGTGAGAAAGTGGGAATGGTAATTTTTTCCCTTATACATTCATTGTAGCGTTCCTACATTTGCTCAGGAAACAGTCAAATGCGTAGGGAAGTTCCCGACTTTGTTGAGTGGTGATGCTTAACGTTCATAAATATGCAGCTTGATGTGTGCTATTATTTCCATACAGCGTGTAGGGTAAAAACTTTCATTACAGTTTAGGAAGTTTACCAGAAATTTTTTGACAGTGTTTATTCCCGAAATCGCAANCATACAGCGTGTAGGGTAAAAACTTTCATTACAGTTTAGGAAGTTTACCAGAAATTTTTTGACAGTGTTTATTCCCGAAATCGCAACAGGTAAATGCCAGGATTATTTTTGACCACATGTAATTGCCGATTCCTCCCCGTTCCTTCTTCTCTGAGCAACTGACTACGTCTGTACTGAACTCGCTGTCGACGACGAGACATTAGGCCTTACTTAAAGCTGTTCAGACCTTACCAATAAAGAAAAGAAACTAAAACTTTGTGCTCACAAATACTTAGTTATGTATTTTAAACTACCATTAATTTACTTCGAAATAAGTTTTAAACATTTAAGTGTCAATATTTTCAACGATAACACGTCAGCACAGGGTGAGTGGAAACCGCCATAGAGAAAAGCTTAGTGCCATAACGGCTATGATAGCCGCAAACCAGCAACATCTGCGAACGTTTCATGATGCCACTTGGTGATTAAGGGCATATTGTGCCATTTTGCAACACATTATTTTATTTTCTCGCATATTAATATTTCTTTTGTGTACCAACAGGCTTGTAGATATTGCCAGTTCTGACTTAATTTTATTCCATAATATGTAAACATTAATTATAAAACACGATATTCTTTGAATAACTGTGCAATTGCATGTTAGTCTGAAGTCATAGCAGGAAACATTATATAACATTTCTATGTAACATGTATCATATATGTCACATTTTACAAGTAACATGTTAAAAAATGTGTTTTGCAGATTCCAATATTTGCTGAAATATTAAAACATACATACATTAGAATGCGCAAAACACATTTTTAAAATATTTTTTCTAACAAATCTGCCATGCTGTGAGTTACTACTTTCAACCGATATTTAAAATAAAAATAAAAATTGGATCCGCTTAAGGTGAGCGCATTATCTCCTTTGTTTTTCATAACACGCTTTGACCAATTTAACAACATAAACGTTTCTCACCCTTTAATGTTTGGACTTTGTCAATATAGGCGGTTTGTGAGCATGGGCGATATACTCAGTATAGGGTATTCACGGTAAAGTGAGCACTTTCGAACGCCATTTCTATTGGAATAATAATCAATAAATGTATTTTCTTCTAGCCTTAGACGTTAACTTCCGAGTGCGGGTGGAATATGTACATTGTGTTAATTGCTTACATGGCAATATTTATTTTAAAAGGTGGTTAAAGGATAAGATACGGCTGAAAGGAAAAGTAACTAGGGCCTCAAAAGTGCTCACTTTACCGTGATCAGCTTATACTTTGGTTCCGTTATGCAAATCTTACCGGCCTATTTGTAGCAGAGATGACCTTGCCACCTGGACATTGGCTGTTCCGTGGTCAGCTCATCTGAAATTACAGATAATTTAAATAACAATTTTTTTTTTGCATGAATGCACGAAGTTAAGAACTATGTGATTTTTTAAAACCATTATAAATTTTACAAAAATATTACTAATAAAATTATTATTTTATTAGCGCTACAGTGTATTTTGGGTTGCTTTTCAAACGGAGTACCAAATAAAAAAAAATAAAAATAGCTACTTAAAAAAAAAATTATGTTAGGTAATATAGCAGATGGTATAAAATATTACAAAACAAAGGTTGCTGATATTAACAAGTTATACTTAAAAATGTATGGTCTATTATATAGTCCGTTTCTTTATATTAATTTGTTAAAAAACATGTTCTCTGTATCTCATCGCTGCATGTCTTCGAGCCTGAAATAAAAAGTACTCAGACCGAAATGTAAGTGTACTTTTTTTAATGTACATTAAATGCATTACCTGGTGATGCATTGATTTGAATTACAGTAATCAAATTAATTGTCCTTTACTGTGAGGGAGAAGTAACAATTGCTCTCTCTAAGTGTCTATGAATCTGTGCTCATATATGCGCCTTATGAAATCACGGATCCATGTCTGGCCTTCCTTCACGCTTCTTTCATATCTTTGGTTTCGGGTTATTCTTTATGTATAAAGCTGGACTCAACAACTATCCGTCGCATTCGCCAGTCGTCCGCCAGTCCGGCGGTCACGTGATCTTCAACCAATCGAAAGGCAACTTTTTCTATCAGTTAATCTGTCAAATATTTCTAAAACTTTAACTTTCGACGGACCGACGGATGAGACACCGCCTTCTGACGACATTCCGTAGACGNGTCAAATATTTCTAAAACTTTAACTTTCGACGGACCGACGGATGAGACACCGCCTTCTGACGACATTCCGTAGACGCGAATACGCACTTTGAAATAAAATGCAAGGCGGTGGATCTGTGTATATTTTCTTTGGCGCTAAATACAGGAAATTAAAACGTATTCAATAATTCATTATATATTCTTATCACGTAAAAAAATTATCTCCCCAAAATTATTCTCTCTAGAAAATGTATTTTCAACCAAAATATACATACAACTAAAGAAATATCATGAAGTTAAGTTTGTCACACTGAAATTTTGCCATACAGAATGATTGACGGACGACGGATTGTTGTGAATTGCTTTCAACTGACGGACAAAAAAACAGACGGATGACTGACGGATGGTTGTGAGCCCAGCCTTAAGGGATTACTTGTCTCGAGAGAAAGTCTTGCCTAACAGGCGGGAGAGGTCAAAATGTGTTCAATATTTCAAAGAAATGCTCTGTAGTAAATAAAATTACGGCATATGGCATAGCTTACCTGGAGAAAAGATAGCTAACATTATCTGTGCGCGCTATGCATGTAGCAACGGAATACCAGAGCTGG
>NQII01003568.1:0-79088 GCA_002778355.1 Clitarchus hookeri
AGCTCAAAATACCCTCTGGAGGAGAGCGGGATCGAACTACCGAACCCTGGATCGACATGCAGTCACTACAGACCACTCATCTATCGGGACATGTGCTGCGACAAGGGTTTGAAAGAAGTAGTAGGATGTGTGTGCAGAGGACGAATAAATATTTTGTCATGATTATTCTAATGTGTAGTAATACATTTTTTATATATCTGTTTTTTGACTATCCAAGACATAGACCAGCAATAAGAATATTTTTTTCATGTAGTCATAGACATGCAATAAGAATTTTTTATATAAGTGTTTTTACTATCTGGGACTTATATAGACCAATAATAGTATTTCTTTAATATAGTCGTAGATATGGAATAAGGTTTTGTCATATAGTTATGATTGTTTTTTTAATATATTTTTTTATATTTTTTGTTTTAGTTATAGGTAAGATTTTTTAAATTATTTATTTTCTTTTTAAGTATATATTTTTTTAAGTATTTCTTTTTAAAAATATATTTTCTTTTTGCGTAATTTTAAGTTTTTTTAAATTATAAATAGATATACTTAAAAAACAAAATACAAGTTTTTTATAATGTTCAGCATCACGACCGAGTATCGTCGNAAATTATAAATAGATATACTTAAAAAACAAAATACAAGTTTTTTATAATGTTCAGCATCACGACCGAGTATCGTCGTGGGGGCCGGACAACCCTTAGGAGCAACTGAGACATATGTGGCAGAAAATACATGTGACGGGGCCAAGGACGTGTGCACATATGTACAAGAAATGAAACAAAGTATCATCGACCAGCTGCAGGAAGAAATAATTGAAAATGGACCAATAAAATTTGATTTGTTCTTGGAATTTTATTATGGCAAACATGAGCCTCATGAAAATGAAGAAGGCCAGCGCGCCTTCAAGCCCAAAAACTTACCTATTTACAATGAATATGATGTGGAAGAAGCTGTGCTGGCCATCTTCATCAAAACATGCCACGAAGAGAAGTACATGACAAAGGAATCTAAATGGACACTCGCAGCAATAAAGANGCCATCTTCATCAAAACATGCCACGAAGAGAAGTACATGACAAAGGAATCTAAATGGACACTCGCAGCAATAAAGACAAAGCAGATAAGAATAAATAAATTGGACCCACTGCGTGCATCCAGCTACATCGTTTTGCCAGCGCCAATAAAAAATAGGGAAACCGCGATAAACCCGAAAAACGAGGATCGCGAGTGATTCGCGTGGGCCATGCTCGCCAGATATATCGAAGGCTGGAATCCTGAAAGAGTAGATAATAGATACAGAGAACTGGAAAGCAAGTTCTATTTTAGTGGCATTGAATTTCCTACGCCTTTGTATCAGATATCGAAATTTGAAAAGCAAAATCCTGGAGTGATGGTAAATGCATTCATAATTAATGACGAAATGAAGGTTGCACCAAGACTTGTCTGTGATGAAGAGAAGCCCATACACTTCGATCTCTCCTCATCACCGAAGGCAATGCACACTACACATACTTCAGAACTTTTCTCACCTGGTGAGACCTCAAATGACAGCCCACGAGGAAGAATTACTAATTTGCAAAAGGTGCTTCACGTGTTACGATGACCAGTTCCGAGTGACAGGAGTGATGCTGGCGGAGCACAGGAAGCATTGAAACCCTCACACTCCTGCGCGGGTTGAGATGCGAAGCCACGACGAGAAGGGAAGAAGCCCAACCCTCAAATTCAAAAACCACCACAACGCAGACAATATGACAATAGTTATAAACACTAATTTCGAGGCCATGCTTCTGCCCGTTAAAACATGCCAGGCCGCCCCCCAGACAACCAGCAATCACTCCTGCGCGGGTTGAGATGCGAAGCCACGACGAGAAGGGAAGAAGCCTAACCCTCAAATTCAAAAACCACCACAACGCAGACAATATGACAATAGTTATAAACACTAATTTCGAGGCCATGCTTCTGCCCGTTAAAACATGCCAGGCCGCCCCCCAGACATCCAGCAGGCACTCCTGCGCGGGTTGAGATGCGAAGCCACGACGAGAAGGGAAGAAGCCCAACCCTCAAATTCAAAAACCACCACAACGCAGACAATATGACAATAGTTATAAACACTAATTTCGAGGCCATGCTTCTGCCCGTTAAAACATGCCAGGCCGCCCCCCAGACATCCAGCAGGCACTCCTGCGCGGGTTGAGATGCGAAGCCACGACGAGAAGGGAAGAAGCCCAACCCTCAAATTCAAAAACCACCACAACGCAGACAATATGACAATAGTTATAAACACTAATTTCGAGGCCATGCTTCTGCCCGTTAAAACATGCCAGGCCGCCCCCCAGACATCCAGCAGGCACTCCTGCGCGGGTTGAGATGCGAAGCCACGACGAGAAGGGAAGAAGCCCAACCCTCAAATTCAAAAACCACCACAACGCAGACAATATGACAATAGTTATAAACACTAATTTCGAGGCCATGCTTCTGCCCGTTAAAACATGCCAGGCCGCCCCCCAGACATCCAGCAGGCACTCCTGCGCGGGTTGAGATGCGAAGCCACGACGAGAAGGGAAGAAGCCCAACCCTCAAATTCAAAAACCACCACAACGCAGACAATATGACAATAGTTATAAACACTAATTTCGAGGCCATGCTTCTGCCCGTTAAAACATGCCAGGCCGCCCCCCAGACATCCAGCAGGCACTCCTGCGCGGGTTGAGATGCGAAGCCACGACGAGAAGGGAAGAAGCCCAACCCTCAAATTCAAAAACCACCACAACGCAGACAATATGACAATAGTTATAAACACTAATTTCGAGGCCATGCTTCTGCCCGTTAAAACATGCCAGGCCGCCCCCCAGACATCCAGCAGGCACTCCTGCGCGGGTTGAGATGCGAAGCCACGACGAGAAGGGAAGAAGCCCAACCCTCAAATTCAAAAACCACCACAACGCAGACAATATGACAATAGTTATAAACACTAATTTCGAGGCCATGCTTCTGCCCGTTAAAACATGCCAGGCCGCCCCCCAGACATCCAGCAGGCACTCCTGCGCGGGTTGAGATGCGAAGCCACGACGAGAAGGGAAGAAGCCCAACCCTCAAATTCAAAAACCACCACAACGCAGACAATATGACAATAGTTATAAACACTAATTTCGAGGCCATGCTTCTGCCCGTTAAAACATGCCAGGCCGCCCCCCAGACATCCAGCAGGCACTCCTGCGCGGGTTGAGATGCGAAGCCACGACGAGAAGGGAAGAAGCCCAACCCTCAAATTCAAAAACCACCACAACGCAGACAATATGACAATAGTTATAAACACTAATTTCGAGGCCATGCTTCTGCCCGTTAAAACATGCCAGGCCGACCCCCAGACATCCAGCAGGCACTCTTGCCGAAAACCTGAGCTGTACAGTTTTTTCTATTATGTCCATGTCGACCATGACATCTTACATGCTACCAAAACCACAAGTCTGCCAATGGAGCCAAAAATTTACACTGGGTAAGATGCTGCCAAGATATTTATCGAGGAAATCGTGGATGTTGGAAAAACAGTGAAGGAAATTTACGAAACAAGTGAACCCATGAAGCGGCTCAGCAATTTAGNCAAGTGAACCCATGAAGCGGCTCAGCAATTTAGAACATATTGGATCATGCTATGACAGTTGCCTGGCTGCTACTGCGAAGGAAAATTCACAACTGACAACTGGAAGGTAATGGACCACGACAATTTCGCTGGAAACTACATTGGGGTTTCCTGCAATAACTGCAAGAAACTCCACTGCCATCAGAAAATATTGCCCTGTATTATTCCACAACTTGATGTGTGACGAGAACATTATTATAAAACATCTGGGTTACGACGAAGAAAACGTATTCATCATCCCATATACAGAGGAGAAATTAATCGCATTCTCGAAATTGCTGAGGGAGAGATTCACCTTACAGTTTATATATACCTTCCGCTTCATGTCTGCCAGCATCGTCACCCTCGGCGAAAAACATACAAAAAAAATTTTATAAAAATAAAAACCTCATAAAAGGCTATAAAAATGTTTATATAATATTTTTTAAGTTCATCTTTTCATAATTTTTCAAAGAAAATACTTTAAAAAATATAGAGGAAAAAATAATTAA
Source organism: Clitarchus hookeri (assembly GCA_002778355.1). NCBI lineage: Eukaryota > Metazoa > Arthropoda > Insecta > Phasmatodea > Phasmatidae > Clitarchus > Clitarchus hookeri. The sequence continues at coordinate 4,128 of NQII01003568.1, forward strand.
AAAAAGGAATACTGTAAAAATATTACCTGTGGATATAACAAAAAATTTGTTTTAAAAATATTTTAAAAAGAATTATGACTATATAAAAAAATTCTTATTCCATGCATATGAATATATAAAAAAAAAATTTTTGCTGGTATATATAATACTTATATGGTTAAAAAAACTTATATCGAAAATTCTTATTGCATGTCTATGACTATATGACTATGAGTATATGAAAAAATCTTATTGATGATCTATGTCTCGGATAGGAAAAAAAATACATAAAATTATTACTGCGCATTAGATTAATCACGACAAAATATTTATTCGTTCCCTGCACACACACGCTAAACCCTTGTCCCAGCCCATGTACCGATGGCTGAGTGGTCTAAGGCATCTGCATTCCGACCCAATGCTCGGCAGTTGGATCCTGCCCTCCTCCAGAAGATATTTTGAGTTCCGAAATATAAAATAAAGCAGCGCCCCTTGCAGCCAACTCTAGAACCATATGGCGAACGAGCGAGAGTGACACCAGCAGCCCTAGCAGGCGAAAGTAGAACGAATGACAAGTGTAAACAATATGGTGGCCGGAACCAAGATGGCAGCTGGAAACAAGATAGCAGCTGGAAACAATATGGTGGCCGGAAACAATATGGCTGGCAGAAAGTAGTTGGTGGATGGAAAAAATATGGCGGAATCCAAGATGGTCACTGTGCAATCATCTAATATGGTGGACCCTAGATGGATGCTGATTCTCCGGTCCTTAGCCCCCAGCCCTTGCCCTCGGGCCTACTATTTATATCTACTTACGTTCGTACACACATTATTGCATAAACACATGCATACATATAGACTATACGTGCACAGATATGTATATACATGCACACATAATTACACGTATGGATAGTACCTACAGTGCACAAGACAAAGTGCTCTACTTTGATACGAAAATTTTGTCACTTTACCCCATATTCCACTTCCATTTCAGACTAACGTCTTCTCTTCCGAAGCCTATTTGTTATATTAGTAATTTCATTTCTAGTACATTCTTAATTTATGTGTGTCAGGAACATATTTAAATTACTGTAAACTGCATCAGAAAGTTACTAAATCATTAGTCTAATGTTTGGAATCTATCTTAGGACGTAAGAACTTAGAATTGTTATGTGGCGTGGTAAGACCATCAGTTAATGTGTTTATGCACTGACACTTGCAGGTAAGACATCTGGAGGATAAACTGATACAGTCACAACAACAGTTGGAGGAACAAACTGAAAACGAGAAACTTCTAAACAACACAGTAAGTTCGCTTATTTGGCTACAGTAATGTCTCATTTTGCTCCATGCTTGCATTCTTTCTAAATCCAGAAATTAGCTTTAAATGGCAAAAAGTTGTTTTGGGTGCAAGGAAAAATCGTGATTCATTAAAATATTTTAAAAAATACATGGATTTTATTTTGCCATTAGTTAATAATATTTTTTTTCTCCAGACTGATGTTTTGTATGCTTTCCACGTTGCATAGATTTGCTATTAATGTTATTATTTTATATTTATACTGATTAAGATACTTGATATTCGCAATAAATAAAGATTACCTCTATAGTTGCATTTTTAATCATCAATCGTTGGGATGAATATGAATGTTCGTCTACACTTTAATGAAATTACTATGATTTTAGATGAAGTGCAAGAAATATTTGAATAAATAATATTTTGTAAGTTTTTTTTATTTCCTACTGAATAGCACTGAAATTCCGAAAGAAATATTCACATACAAATGGAATTTAATATGTGGTACATCTGACATATTCTAGCAAAAATGTTACAAAAGAGGTCATTACTATTGTTCATAGAAAAATTATTCAAACTTCGAAGTTTTTTTCCACTTTCACGTAAATGAGACCTGTTGCTGGGCCATTTTTGGAAATATTTTGTTTGTGCTGTTGGAGGACGGAGATAAGCTTGTCAGTCAAACATGCATTAACATAAAATTAATAAAACTATACGCTATAAAGGTGAAGGTGTACTCTATAACCGATAACTAATCTAAGCGTTCAAATGTTTTCAACCTTACCAAAGAATTGGTCTGGAATAATTAGTTGTAAAATATTTCAACATAAGCTGTGGGTCTTCTGAATCATACAGCATTAGCATAAAATACTGTAAACATGTGTGTGCAAATAGTCATATTCTTGAATAGTATGCAATTTCACTTCATTAAATCCGTTCGGCCATTATTATGGTCATACCACGAGAAATTCACTCGCCAAGTCCACTGGGATTTTACCACGACATTTGATGGCAGATGTTCTCTGACAAAGTCTTCGAATGNAAATTCACTCGCCAAGTCCACTGGGATTTTACCACGACATTTGATGGCAGATGTTCTCTGACAAAGTCTTCGAATGTTTTCAGTCTGATAAGGAGAGGCATTCTTGGACTCCATGAACAATGTCTTTGGGTAGTGATGCGGAGAGTCTTCGGCAAGATCATGATTTATGTAATAGGACAGNTGGACTCCATGAACAATGTCTTTGGGTAGTGATGCGGAGAGTCTTCGGCAAGATCATGATTTATGTAATAGGACAGAAAACACTATTTATTTAGGTAGTACATATTATACATATATTCGGGCACAGTCCACAGGGGATATCCTTGGGCAGCCTGTGAAGCATGTCTTTAGGCAGGNATGTAATACAAAGGTAGTTAATGCGTGATTATCTGAGGAGTTCCAACATGGGTCCTTGTGCATAACATGTAGTGTTCCGCTGGAAGTTACGGGGAAATGTTATTAGGCAGTCCATGAGGGATGTTCGGCAGAAGGCAATAAGAAGTCCCATTTGACTGATTCTCATTGATCCTCAGACTGTCCGGGAGGCATATCCTGTGATCCAATGAGAATTATCCTGGATAATCATGGCATAAATACTTTGGCAGTTAACTTTTTTATTACATGAGGGATTTTCTCAGATTGGTTTAGCATGACATCTAGTCGCATTCCAGGAGGGATATTATAGGGCAGACCATAAGGTTTGTTCTAACCAGTACATGAGGATTTTGTTTGTGCTATCTACTATAGATGTTCTCCATCAAATCATGTAGGAAAATTGCAGTCAATATATAAGGACCATTATTATAAAGTGAATTATCGTTGTTATAGCACAGCAATCAATTTCCTCATGCAGATCACGAGAAATTTACTATGCAGTCCATGAACGAAGTCAATATGCAGTCGGTCATGTTGTCCTTGGCATGGCAGTGCACTGGGGGTAAGATAACCTCGGATTTTCAATTATGCCTGCATTAATGAGAAAAAGTCAAATATTTTGTTTGAAAAAATGAGAATGATATATTTGTATAGGACATGAAACGAGAAAAAAAGAAAATGGATATCCTAGATCAGTCGATGATGGATGCTGTCATAGCAAAGTCAATTAACAATGCTGTGGCTTTCAGTGGGATTGTGTACCGTAAAACAACGAAAAATATTCTACGGATGTCCTTGCACAATCAGATAATCATGTTTTGAGGCTATCGATGTCGAAATCCTCAAGCTTATCAGCATATCTGAAAGTGATTCATAAGATGTGTTCTCAAGACATATTTGAACGTTACCATCTGTCATTAAAATGGAAATTATTTATCATTGTCCATAATGTAAATACTCAATAATTGCACGAAGAATGTCTTCACATGGCCAGTGAGGGATGTCATTATGTATTATGTCAGAAACCTTTCAAGTATCAAGTATTTCATTATAGTGTTGAGTTGAGATATTTGGGTGGCTTTTAACAGAGACAATGAGGGTGAAATGAGGTGAGAAGGGAGCCATACTGGAATGCAATGACGGGGGAAAGGGAGATCCCCTAGAAAACCAGCCGACCAGCGGCATAGTCTGGCACGATTCCGGGAGTGACCAGGCCTCTTATTGAACCAGGTTCGCCTTGGTAGGAGACGAGCAGTGTAACCGCGCAAACACTGCTCCATTATAGTGGTCGTCGGGTTGTTTATGAAGGACATTTTCACAAAGTCCATTAAGGACATCCTCAGTGTATGAATGAGGTTCTGTGGTGGTCCAAAACAGATTAAATCCAGCTGTCTGTGAGAAAAGTTAAATGGCAGACATTCAGGGATATATTCAGGTAGTCTTTAAAAATACAATGAGGCATTATGTTTTTAAGCAGCCTATGAGGGATGTTCCCAAGAAATCCATAATGATTATTCTCTGGTAGTCAATGAGTAGTATTCGAGGACAAAATTCTAGTGACATTTACAGATATATTATCGTTAACATCTGCAAATAAAGTGCGGAAAAGAGAATTGTCCGGATAATAAATATGTTTTTGTCACAAGGGTTATTCTCTTTGTGAAAAATGTTAGTTATGTATTTTCTGGCAATGATACTGTGCTTCAAATACCAATGTAATTTTTTTTTTTAATTATCGCACACTATGCAAATTTTTGTGTTTTAAAATATCCAGTGTTTCACACATTCACTTTTGTCTCACAATTGCAGGTTCAGGAGCTCGAAGCAGAATGTATGAAGAAAAATGAAGAAAACAATAGAAAGGTAACAAATCAGTACATTGTAAATTAGGTGATGGTCTTTGTAGTTATATTANAAGTACATTGTAAATTTGGTGATTGTTTTTGTAGTTATATTATTCTCTTCTGGTTTATTTGGAATCAAGTGGGAAAATCCATAGTACAAAATTAACACATCTTCAAGGAAATAACTAAAAATTTGTATATAATATTACTTTGTCTATTGTACTTCCATGTTATGCGCAAATACCACAACGAACTACAGACATGAGATTATTGAAGCTTTCAGTCCTAAAAGTGGACCTGTCATGCTGAAATACTGTATGGAACAAAGCAGTAGAAGAAATAAATGGAGGCATTTTATCGTGGTAGGAACGTTTTCTCGGGTTACTCCATATTCTTCTCTTGTAATCGTCACACTGCTGCACCACCTAGCCAAGCAGTTCTTCACAGTTGTCGGAAATGACAAAAACAACTCTTCGACAAGGTAGCCACGCCCATTTTGATGCAGCGGTGTCTTCCAAAGTAAGTGTGGGTGCTGTAGTGATCCGACAGTGGATGGTTGAATACAGATAAATGTGTCTCAGGTTCCTAGACCGTCTATCAGGTGGCACATCCACACACAGCATTCCTGGTTGGCGTGTGCCGCTGTCGCGTGGAGCAACAAGCCAATCCAACTGCTTGACTCCTGATCCTTGTGTATCACTTGTCTGAGTGCTGGCAACTGGGCGACCAGTAGTGTGACTGTAGTCACTTTGTTTCTGCTCAGCGGGTTTGAGGTTTACTGAAACACGAACTGACTTCCCAACAATGTATTCTTTTGTTTACCTATTTGAAGTCAAGGATTTACTGGGTAATTTAATGCTTTAACCATTATGAATTTATATCTACAACAGACAGGAATTATAAACTCACATTCATGCAATTTCCATAACATCAAAATGTTTTTATTCACTGCAACTATTCCTGAGTTTGCACTTTGCTGAAAATATATATGGATGTTTCATTTTTAGAGTGGTGGACAATCTTAATGTGCACCGAAATGCTTGCAGGTGACAGACCTGGAAGACAAAATGATGCAGTCCCAACAGCTACTAGAGAAACAATCAGAAACCGAGGAACGACTGAACGACACAGTAAGTTTGTTTCATTAGCTATAGAATTAATAATTTCACTCCTTGAATTCATTACTTGCATTCTTTCGAGGACTGACATGTTGCTTAATGGAACGATGTAGTTGTCTGAATTAAAAAAATATTATATAGCTTAGAAATGTCAGAAACTTAAAAAATGAATATTGTAAAACAGCGATATCTAGAGATCGAGATACACAATTGAACTGTTATTTGTCTCATACCCAGATGCGTGCAAACATACCTCAGATAAAGCTTTAATAATTTGGATATGTTATTGCAATTTTTTTACTGCAGTACTATGAATTATAGTAATCAAACAGTCAAAATGATACACAGTCTCTTTCAAGACTGGCATGCAGTTCAGTTAAATATGCCCATTTGGCAATGTTCGTTGGAGTTAAAGAGGGATTTACTAGGACAGTTATTGAAGAATTTATTCATACAAGTCATTAAATATATGCAACAATTTTGATGAATTGCGCCTTCGACCAGTCCATATTGACGTCTTTATGCATTTCGAAAGGAAGTATTTGTACAGTCCAAAAGGAAAGTATTAGAAATATTAATTTGAAGTTATTGATATAGTTAGTGGTAAATATCTTTACAATGTAACTAACATGTACACCGGAAGCCTGTGGCGTATTATTTTGAATACCCTCAAGCTCACCTTGAAGAATGTTTTCAGGCAACCCAGTAGCATTTTCCACAGGTAAGCCATGAGTGGAGCCTTCAAGCAGTGCATGAAGAATATCTTCACACATTCTATAAATGTTCTGTGGAAATCCGTGAGCATGCACCCATTTCATTCTGTCAGGAATATCTTTATGGTCTCCATATGTGATATTCTTGGGAAAATCTTTCAAAGGTGTTAGCTCAATTATGTAGGTATATTATTTTTGGGTGAAGATATGTTCTTTGGTCCACCAAAAAATAGTAATATATTTTTTAACACTGTTATATTATTTGAAAAGACTATGCCACTAGTTTATGTCTTTGCATGTATGGTGTATGTAGTGATATATTCATTTTTACAAAACCATCCAATGTCTCACCTGTATAGCTGTATTCTCATTTGCAGGTGCACAAACTAGAAGCAGAACTGAAGGCGGAAAATGAAGTGCACGATAAAAAGGTAACAATATTTACTTTATGAATCAGCGTGTCTTCTTCAAGTAGTGAGATTATGTTGCTTCGCTGTAATTAAAATATATAGAAATGCACCCTTCAGAATAATTCTCATTACAATTGTGTATTTGTCATACATTTTTCAGCATACGTGTATTTTGCTTATAATGAGTCAAATATGTAATGATGAGATTGCTTAAAGTATCTTTGTTAACATCAGTGATAAGCTAAGTGGTGTGGGACAAACCTGCTGCAACGACGTCATTGGGGTTCTGCTTGCGTCAAGTTGACAGAGAAGAATACGACTTCGGAAAATCCTGTAGAACTATCTCGTGACAATAATTTTTTTTTTCCCCGAGCTACCAAATATTTCTCTCCGTGTTTTTTTTCACCATAACTCGTCATGCCCATATCCACTCTGCAGGCTAGATGACTACAAAATCTTTCTGGTTATCCATTTTGACCATTGCTATGGCAGTAACGATGTTTCGTTACTAGGACTCTTTTAGCGTGATAAACTAGTCTAACAATTGCATATTTTAAATTAACCCTGAAACATACACTGAAGAGCCAAAAAAAAAAAAACTGGCATAATCATGTGTATGCAAATAACAGAGGTATGAAACCAATCAGAGTAACGTGATGCGGTCGGCAGCTAGATCGGTTATTGCATCTACAATGGCAGGTTATCAAAATTTAAGTGAGTTTGAACGTGGTGTTACAGTTCACACACGAGAGATGGGACATAGCATCTCCGAGGTAGCAATAACATTTGGATGTTCGCGTACAACCATTTCACGAGTGTACCGTGAATATCGGGAATGTGGTAAAACATCACACCTTCGACATCTCTGCGGCCGGAAAAAGATCGTGAAAGAACGGGACACACGACGACTGACAAGAATCATTAAACGTGACAGACGTGCAACCCTTTCTGAAATGTGCGCAGATTGTATTTGTGGACTGCCCTGCAGGATTCATGGTGTGAATTGCCTCCTGCATACCTTCAGACATTAGTAGAGTCCATGCCACGTCGCCTTGCGGCACTTCTGCGTGCTCGGGGGGCCCCACACGATATTAGGCAGGTGTAACAGTTTTTTTTACTCTTCAGTGTATTTAGTTTATAGCAGAACTGAACTCCGCGGCTGTCTGCCATGGTTCTATGTACTAGCATCGATAATTATAGGAGTTATATGCTTATAAGTAAGCAGACAGAGACAAGCAGTAGCAGGGGCCGCTGTGCAGTAGTGGTTAGAATATTCGCCTCCCACCTAGGCGAACCGGGTTCGATTCCCGGTGGGGTCTCTCCCGGATCTTCGCATGTAAGAATCATGCCGGACGATGCCGCTGGTCAGCGGATTTTTTCGGAGATCTCTCGTTTCCCCTGGCCTTGCCTCACACTCGCCTTGTTTCACCCTCATCGGCTCTCAACAACTTCGATGTTAAGAGCCGCCCAAACCTCTTCACTCCACCCACGGTGCATGTAGCTTCTCTTTATCCATCTGCATAGTTTGTGTGGATGTTGGAACTTGTAAGCCACTTAGGCAATGACTAGCAATTATAGTAAATTTCCTCATTTTTGAAGGTCATTAGAAATAGAAGAGAACACACAATATGTAAACTTACTTACCCATATTTACTGAACATGTATTTTCCTGATTATTTGTTCTCTTAGAGTCATTTAATTCATTAAATGTATGTGCCAGTTATGATATATATTTGGGCATAAATATCTAACGTTGTAAATTTTTACATGATCATTTATGATAATTTCAGACTTATCAGTAACCTATGCGTAGAATGTGTTTTGCTTGGTATAGTGACAGCAGTGGTCAATTTGGTATATGCAATGATACATTCTTATAGGCGAGAGACCTAGAGGACAACCTGAAGCAATCGCAAAAACTACTGGAGCAAAAATCTGAAAATGAGAAGCAACTGAAAAATTTGGTATGTTTACTTATTTGGATACAGATATTATTTATTTCACTCCATGAACTCATTTTCACCTTTCTTTTAATTACCGTTTGTAACAATAATATCAACATTCCTTTTATATATTTCTTTAATTGAAATTTAATTTATAAAGTAATGCAGCAAACATTAAGAACAAAAAAGTTTCAAATAGGTTATGACATCAGTCCTGTAATAAATTATATATACTTAAGCAGTTTATGGCAGATATATCCTCAGGCAATTCATTGCGGTTGTACGCAGGCACTTATCGGAACATTTACTCAGGTAGTTGAAGACAGATATATTAGACGATTTATGAGGCATGCAATGAGGTAGTTCATGAGTAATGAACAACCTTGAGAGGTCCACAAGCAATATCCTCGTGCAGACGTTGACGTATACATGAGCTATATGCATGGTCATAAATGAGATATGTACTCAGACAAGAATGAACGAGGTTCTGTGGCTGCTCACAGTGACCAGTCTCGGTACATAATGGGTGGCGTATCTAGACAGACGATGACCGGCATCCATTTAAGCACGCAAAGTAAACCACTTGCATTTTTCTAAGTTCTTAATATTACTTCATACTACTAAGAAGATATTTTCTCCATTTGGTGAAATATATTTTAAAATATTTGAAAAATGTTCATTTTATTTAGGAAAAAATAATTTGAATTTATGAAATTTCTTTTAAATTGCCTATAACTTTAATACAAAAATGAATGCCATATATGAAGAATTCACAACATTAAATTATGCGGATTTAATTTATGTGCATTTTAATTTCCATAATTTTATCATTTGCATAAGGAATTTTAATTGTACTTATAGAGAAGATATTTTTATGCAGAAGTTTTAAATTAGCTGCATCCAGAGTGTTATTTAACCATGGGGAAAAGTTGGAGCAGGGGGAGAGAGAAGGCTGTCAAGTTAAGGAATGAAAAAAGTACTGTGATCTTACCAAAATGCACGGGACGTGTCGACCATCAACTTATATATGGAATGTATGCAGGATGGTTCGGTGTTCACACCAAGCATGGGCGATCATGGTTTATACCACGCGCGATTTCAGGAACGACAGTAACTGTGCTGGAAAGCATTTGTAGCTCTGTAATATTAGAACATACAACCTTGTACATACCTGTGGCGATCAGCCGAGTGTTGTTCAATCACCATATTCAGGTGAACATGATTTACAAAATGTTCCGAATGATTCCCCTCAAGAGTACAAGGCAGGTGACCCAACAGATGGACATGGGCCATTTGGCAGCATGGATGGGACTGTTTTCCACGGGAATTCATTGCAATACACCACTAATAGCAGCTGGTTTTCTCCCAAGACCAGATTCCTGCCGCTGGTTCACAGTGCAAGTCATTGCCATTGAGATACTTCTGTCTTATTTTCTGTTCTCGGATGAGGATATCTTAAGGGATGATGGAACCGTCAACCTTCGCACCACCGATGTGTGGGCGGAGATGAGTCCCCATGACACGATTCAATCCGGGCATCAAGAGCGGTTTAGTATTAATGTTCGTGCTGGAATTCTTGTGGTCCACATCCTCGGGTCGCACAGACGTCCACCACGACTTCGTGGATCTTAATGGAGTTTGTGGAGTTGAGTGGAGATATTTGGGCGGCTCTTATTATCGAGGTCTTGAGAGCCGGTGAGGGTGAAGCGAGGTTAGTGTGGAGCAGCGCCAGTATGCGTGGGTGGGGGAAACCCCCGAGAAAACCCGCTTTCCAGAGTCTTCTATTTGTGAGGCATGCTCTGTACGTATTGCTCTAGGACACCTCCTCCTTGGCTGTACGATAATGCACTTGGTTCATGAGTGATGGTGCATCAGCACACTTCAATTCTCCTCTATGCCGATATCTGGACCATGTTTCATAGAAAACGGGTTGCCCGCAGTGAACCTGCAGCGTTGCCAGCATCATCTCCATATTTGAATCCTCTCGACCTCTATCTCTGGATACATGTGGAGACTGTGCTGTATGCTGATACAGTTCTGGCTCGGAGAAACGTCCGCACAACTCCTGTGGTACTGCTCGATATGAATATATTATCTGCGAGAGTGCACGCCAGTCCATGCTTAACGGTAAACATCTTGCCTTGTCACTAATGATGATTACTTCGAACTTCGACGGTAACTATGATAGGGGCTCAGAACATCATATGTTGATATTGTGGGTTTCCTGTGTTTCCCAAACATACATTTGTAGTGCCTTATTTGCTCCTTATCTTACAAGCAATCATTAACCCCCTGACGTTTTTCCTCGCATATTCTGATCACTCCGTATTTACGATAAGTATAATGATAGTCTGATAATAGCAGTATCACTCATGGGATATCTAAGTCTCTGAAGACTGAGATAGGCGTTGTCTGCAAAAATACAACATATTTTCTCTGAATGAGTGCGTCTATGTTCATCAATTGTACTCTAGATTACATTTATCTTTACAAAATGTCTTTGACACTGTTTTTTCGGAACACAGATGATGAAAGTATTAACACAGTATTTTATCTTAAGATCTCGAAGGTAAACGTGTAAAATTTTATCATCAACTGCAAACACACTTTGAAAAAGAAAATTTCTTAGTAATCAAGTACATTTTAGGCTGCAATAGGTTTTTCATAACTTCGCACCAGTTAGTCTCAACAATGTCATCGTAGAAAGATGTAAGTCCCACTCTTGCACTTATTATCTCGGGCGGAAATCTCTCGCAGTAGCTGACAGGAGTCACAACCATTAACTGGAACTCCTAGTGTCGTCGTTCAGCTAGGCTGACGGTCCTCCAGCCGAGATTAAGATAAATATTTTGAACATACGAAAATGCTTCATTACGTAGTGACAGAAAACCACTTACATAACTATAGGCTGTTTTCCGCGGATGGAGAGGTCCATGGCCCCATAATCTGTCAGCTGTTAGTGGCGATCATTCGCCGCCATTGCAAGAATAAGTCAAACAACTCCAGTCGATTTTTTTTCCTAACCTACCCTAAGTCTAGGACAGGGAAGGGAGCTAAGTGCGTTTCAGGGCTAATCCCCATACGCANGGAAATCTCTCGCAGTAGCTGACAGGAGTCACAACCATTAACTGGAACTCCTAGTGTCGTCGTTCAGCTAGGCTGGCGGTCCTCCAGCCGAGATTAAGATAAATATTTTGAACATACGAAAATGCTTCATTACGTAGTGACAGAAAACCNTGGCGGTCCTCCAGCCGAGATTAAGATAAATATTTTGAACATACGAAAATGCTTCATTACGTAGTGACAGAAAACCCCTTACATAACTATAGTCTTTTTTTTCCACGGATGGAGAGGTCCATGGCCCCATAATCTATCAGCTGTTAAGGCGATCATTCGCCGCCATTGCAAGAATAAGTCAAACAACTCCAGTCAATTTTTTTTCCTAACCTGCCCTAAGTATAGGACAGGGACGGGAGCTAAGTGCGTTTCAGGGCTAAGCCCCATACGCATACAGGGAAGGTAAATCATGCAAGCCTACGAGCATCGCGGCGTCGGGGGATTGGGTAGCCATGGCCACGACTGGGGTTCTGACTTCTTCCCCGAGTGAACCTGTAGCTACGAAGAGAGAAGGAAATACTGGCATAGTCACTGCAAAAACCCTTCCGACAGTAAATAATTAAAAAATGGTTAAATGCACTAATATAAATGTTACAGGAGTCAGATAGGTAGGAACCATGTACCTTATTAGTGGGTAGAGAACTCCAGTCGAGCTCTCCTAGCAGTATGAGTATATAAATATATATATATATATACACGCGCCTAAATCCCCTCCCCGCAAAACAGCATCAAGAGCCGCATGGAACAAGAACGATGGTAGCCAAGGCTAGTCGAGAAAACCCTCTTCGATCATTACATCATTGCCATATCATTAGGACGTAAACTCCGTTTGGAACAACATTATTCCCTTAAGATCTTGCATGCCGTAACCCGCATAGCATCATTGCTGTACTGGTAGAAGCCCAGANATCATTAGGACGTAAACTCCGTTTGGAACAACATTATTCCCTTAAGATCTTGCATGCCGTAACCCGCATAGCATCATTGCTGTACTGGTAGAAGCCCAGACAGGCGATGCATCTTGGGGTTTTATTCGCCCACAGACCTGTCTGTAGCAGGATTTCTTCTTACCTCTGGCAAATATCGTGTATCACGAATCGAAAACCAAAGCACCTTTTATATGACGGGCATTAAACTTAAGCCAATGTCACGGGAAATCCGAATTGGAGGCAGATGAAAATGTGACGAGGAAGACTGCGTCTCATCACTCTGTGAAAATCAGTTACTTCTTGTGTAGCAATGTGGTCTTTTTTATTTCCATCCACAGGTGCGGGAGCTAAGCAGAAAGCTAAAAGATTCACAACAAAAAGTAGACGAATTGACGGAGGCAGTAAAGTTGCAAGCTGATAAGGTAAGTTTTCTTCACATTATGCATGTGGTAGTTGATAAGGTATTACTATAGAATGTCACATTGCACTGTGCTGTAGTATTATATATACTTAATAAGGAATGTCATCAAAGAAATAATACAGCCTTTGATGAGGAATGTTTTTATTTTGTTTCAAAGAGAATGGGGTTTAGCAAGTGACGTTCTAATGCAGTGGTTGACGCCGATTCTAGTCCAGTAGAAAACATAAAAAATATTTTCTTGCTCTAAGAACCACTGATAAAACAAAGAGTTCAGCTGACGTACAGTATGATATTATTAAAGCGGCTCCTCCAAAAATATAAATTGTACTAACGCTTAGAAAAGTTTGTCTTCTTGTTACACTGAGAGAAGAACTTGCAGACCATTAAGAAATTACGCCGCACGCGGAAAAATATTCAGTCACGTAGAACCAAAAAAAAAACTAATACTAGCTGGTGGCTAACAACACCTTAAGCACTACTTTACATACCATCGCGTAGCATTGGCTTTCCACTTCATTATTCTCTCTGCGAATGGCCAGTGGAACGTGAAAGTCATTGCTTTGCAGCACAAGTCCATCGTGTGCGACGGTCCAACTCGAACTCCCGCCTAATGGAAACTAAACCGACTTTATTTAAAGCTATCGCCCTTTTCAAAACATCTTCGAACCAATTAAAAAAGAAAGTATGTTCTATTCGTGGGTGCTTCATACTTATTAAAACAAACCTTCTATTAATCATCCTAATTATGGCTATTTTTTTTAATGAGTCATGAATCACAAGCGCTTTATACTTCTGGTGACCAAGAAGTATCGCGTTTTTTTTTTAAGTTGAAATTTTACTGAAATTTATTTTTAAGTTATAATGTTTTATTAATAGTTAATGTGAATACAAACTGAGAGAAGAAAGGTGTGCTGGTAATGCCTAGTAATAAATATTAATAATATTAATAAACCGACTGCGCACGAATGCATTGCGTTATCCATGAGGTGTACTTTTATAGAGTAGTTAAGTTTTGTTTGCACGAGGCGGAGGAATATCCTGGAAGTATAACTTAAGCAGGGCTTCAGAAATTTTTGAAGTAACCGTGGTTTCAACGGACACTGCGATTAAGAGGTCGTCACTTAGCAAACGAAAATGGCACACACAGAGGAATCACACAGATTTTGAGGTTCGTTTTTCGTTTTCAGATTGCTCATCCAGTTTTTGTTGGGACTGTTGCTGTTTATCCTCAAGGTCTCCAACCTGCAATCATTCGTCAGATATTACCAAACACAATCCACGCCTCATACTGCACGAAATACCCATACAGATCAATTTGAAAATTCCAGTAAGTTCTCGTGAAATTAACTTATAACAAATACAGGCCGCGCACAGGTATTTGAGCACTTTTGAAATGAACTTTGGAAAATATCGCAATGTCAAGAGCGCTTGACTTTATCTTTGACAGTTCCGTTGCCATTGTGTCAAGCTACATAGGAAACAACGCGTAGATAAGCGAGCGTCAAGTTGAATGGTGTTTGTTTACCGTAAAGCGATTTTCATTTCGGTGTTGAACCAAGCTCTTCTAAATTAAAGTAATGACAAATGAATGTTAAGCGAAGAGTAAACATAAACGAGATCTTTGTTTGAAATGAAATTTTAATATAAATGCCTAAGTTTATTAAAAAAAACCAGGTACGTATAACATAAATATATAATGATTTACATAGCAAGATACGGTAGGCATTTTTACGAAGATGGCAGAACCGAGTTTCAACTTTCTGAACTTTGACGTTACAATTATATTTTGTATCTGTGATTTCGTCAAAGGAAAGGAACCGCAAAGCCAGATGCTAGAGTTTTATATTGTGTAAGGGCCTTAACAATGTATATCGATCACCCTGGCACCAGTCTCTTCAGTCAGATTACGATCAACAGAGTTCACATTACAGTGTCATTAAAATTAACCCTTTTGGAACCAGCAGTAAATATGACGGGCATGTTACTGACTGATCAAATGCCAAATGTTTGCTGTACTTGGAACTATAGCCGTCCTTCGCATTTTGGAACCAATTAAATACATCCTGGGTGATAGCCATTTTTTAGCATTAAACGGTAATAAAACTGACGTCTTGGATACGCCATCAGTAGAGACCGCATGATTTTGCGTTTATGTATATGAGGTTATTCATGAAAATGTGTAAATTATTAATAACGCATCGTCAGTAAATATAGGATTTTAGCGGTAAAGTGAGCACTTTCGAAAGCCCAGCTTGTTATCTCCTTTTCTTCCCATATAGTTTTATTCCGCTGAACGTAAGAATTAATATTGCCCCGAACCCGATTACTTTATTCATCCATCTATCTGACGTAGCTCTTAAATTGTTCGGTACGTTGATAATATTTCAAGACTTGCTTTTGTGTGCATAAAAACAATATAAATGCAGGGAAATAAATTCAGCGGCCGCAAATTTAGACGTAGCACTTTTTAATGTGGCGTTAAGACACGGAGCTACTTTATCTATCCTGCTGCCAACTTAATTGGGAGCATGAAAACGAGTGTTAGAAGTGGTGATTTTTTTCGAAGGTTGATTTCAAGTGTCATAAATTAACCGCAAGCAGCCTATACAATTAGTATGGTAACGGAAAATTTTTAGAAACATTCGAATAGTTTTTGCACCTAGTCCTGACATTTATGTGTTGCATTAAAACTTAATACTTAGTGGTATGCATGTGGTTTGAATGTATGCACTGTGCATCCACCCCTTAATGTTTTTAAATATCCCCCAAAGATGGTGATTCCCTCTCTGTACAACAGACGCCATAAGTGTGCTGAATTTGCAACACGTAGAATCTGTGAACACCAGCAACGAAAAGGTTAGATCATATGTCAGTGAATTCATGCACGATGGGTGCACGAGGCCTCTTACATTATTGTAGATGCACAAGGCCTCTTACATTATTGTAGGTGCACAAGGCCTCTTACATTATTGTGGGTGCACAATGCCTCTTGCATTATTGTAGGTGCACAAGACCTCTTACATTACCGTAGGTGCACAAGGCATCTTACATTATTGTAGGTGCACAAGGCCTCTTACATTATTGTAGGTGCACAAGGTCTCTTACATTATTGTAGGTGCACAATGCATCTTACATTATTGTAGGTGCACACGGCCTCTTACATTTCATGCACAATGGATGCACAAGGCCTCTTACATTATTGTAGGTGCACACGGCCTCTTACATTTCATGCACAATGGATGCACAAGGCCTCTAACATTATTGTGGGTGCACAAGGCCTCTTACATTTCATGCAAAATCGGTGCACAATGCCTCTTACATTATTGTAGGTGCACAAGACCTCTTACATTACCGTAGATGCACAAGGCCTCTTACATGATTGTAGGTGCACAAGGCTTCTTACATTATTGTAGGTGCACAAGGCCTCTTACATTATTGTAGGTGCACAATGCCTCTTACATTATTGTAGGTGCACAATGCCTCTTACATTATTGTAGGTGCACACGGCCTCTTACATTTCATGCACAATGGATGCACAAGGCCTCTAACATTATTGTGGGTGCACAAGGCCTCTTACATGTCATGCAAAATCGGTGCACAATGCCTCTTACATTATTGTAGGTGCACAAGACCTCTTACATTACCGTAGGTGCACAAGACCTCTTACATTATTGTAGTAAATTCATGAACGATGACTTTAAGGTTGCTAGTTACTGAAAAGATCATTATTTTATAATTGCATGAAATCGTGTAGACATTACTTAAGTACTATTTTTTCCCCATTAAATATTTTGGATTGCTTATTTATTACACAATGGTCTGTCAAAACCACAATCCTTGTGTTTTGGGGCGTACAAATGGTAAAATATAAATCACTTACCTAAATTAGATTACTCATATTGAGATGAAATACCATGATTCACTTCAAGGAACCTTTAAAGTCACGTTATTCCATATTTTTATAATTTTTAAAAATGGCTCAAAATAGGGAAATTATTGCATATAATTAATTTGTAGCAGTTTGTGATTTTTTGTATGATAAGTTTTGCTAATCATACCTTAAAATGAACTAAGACATGACCTTTCAGTCACCCTTGTAAAATTTTCTATAAATTATTGGGTTGATTTTATCTGTACATCCCAAAACACTGAAATTATGATTTGAACGTGCTATTATGCAACATCTATACGATCTAAATTTTTTTATGCAAGGAAAAAGCACTAATGAGTAATGTGCATAAGTTTAACACAATATATTACAAGTATAAAATAAAACATTTCTGGTGGCCAGTACCTTTAATAATTAGAGCAAATCAAGCTAACATTATTGTATTATGCCAAGATATTCGCTTCTGTCTGCATATCACTTTTGGTATTCTCAACACCATAAATATTTAACAAACAGGAAATACAACTGTTATATAGAATTTTGATAGTGTTTGCATTATTGTTAATATGCATAAATTCTTATCACTTCCAAATTTTTCTTATTAGCTGATCTTGATTATCTGATATATAAATTACTTTTAAAAATAAAAAATAATACGATATAACATGTATAAATTTCTAAATCTAAATATAACAAACTATTATTAGGTAAGCCATTTAGAATTTTTCGCACCCGCATAAGTGTGGAGTTACTGAAACCAGTATTTTACATGTTATGGCACTTTTCAGGGCGGAAAAGTAAAATTTAGGTAAAATTTATGAGACGTATTTTTAATATATTAATGGGAAGATATTATAATATTTTTAATTAATGATGTTGAACTTCTTCAGGTGGCATCTCAGAGCAACGCGCCAACTTGTGTCAGTCAAGAGAAGATAACTCAACTGGTAAGTCTCTGACAGGTAGTTATCATGCCTTGCAACATTCATGTCGCAACTTATAAGTAACAGTGATAAATCACCGTGTGAGAACGATACCAGTTGCTGCCACGCCCTGGAAATCAGGTCCTCCGCTGCGATGTACAAGATCGTCACAGTGAACACTGTGCTCTTGTGCTCCTGGGCGTTATCGCCTCTCGTGGTTCGTCACATCTCCGCGATGCGCCTGTCACGAGTGAACACTGTGCTCTTGTGCTCCTGGGCGTTATCGCCTCTCGTGGTTCGTCACATCTCCGCGATGCGCCTGTCACGAGTGAACACTGTGCTCTTGTGCTCCTGGGCGTTATCGCCTCTCGTGGTTCGTCACATCTCCGCGATGCGCCTGTCACGAGTGAACACTGTGCTCTTGTGCTCCTGGGCGTTATCGCCTCTCGTGGTTCGTCACATCTCCGCGATGCGCCTGTCACGAGTGAACACTGTGCTCTTGTGCTCCTGGGCGTTATCGCCTCTCGTGGTTCGTCACATCTCCGCGATGCGCCTGTCACGAGTGAACACTCACAGGTGGTGGCGGCTCTTAAGAACGACGTCTGAATGGCGAGATAGGAGCAGCGCCGGAATGGAGGGGGGTGGGGGAACGGGAGACCGCCGAGAAAACACGCCGACCTGCGGCATCGTCCGGCACGATGCCCACGTCCGGGCGCGACCCCGCCGGGAATCGAACCCGGTTCGACCAGTTGCGAGGCGAGTGGTCTGACCGCTACACCACAGCGACCCCCTTAACATTCACAGGAAATTAAAACCCATGACTTTTTGGCTGTCTGTCTTCTTGTTGTCTGTTTCTCACCAAACTCGAAGCAAGTTTCAGTTCATTCTGTCCAAAGAAGCAGTTCATGGATAAATCTATAGACACATGTGTTCTTTAATTTTTTTTTCTAAATTACACTGTACGTGCAAAATACCAACTACAGGCATTGTTTCATTGTATGCACGATGTATACAAATGTACGCTAATCGCGATAAAGTGAGCACTTTTTGAAGCCCTCCCAGCACTAGTAATAAACAAAAGAAAATTTATTTTATTGTGATCTCAGATGTCAACTTTTGAAAACTGTGTTTATTAGTCACGTGGCCATTTTAATATTAACAATTGGTGAAAGGATATAAATAAGGTGAAAGGAACTTTTAAGCACGGCCTTAAAATGTGACCACTTCACGCTGAAAGGCCTTTACTAGCCTATTGACAAAGACTGCAGGTTCATCACGAATAAAATTTGAAAATATGGCGAGTCTCGTTATCTAATATCATACGTAAGCGCAGTAATTGCATGTAACTCTGTAGCTGAAGGAATGTTAGTTTACAGCAAATATTACAGGAAGCATTTACGATGGACGACTGAACGTCTGATTATTATGCAATTGAACGGGAACTGTAACTGGCCGCTGGTAAATCTGTCACTGATGTTAAATTATTTTACGAAAATAACTGTCATGGTAAATTTCGTTTTATATTTGGTTTCATACGGGTTGATAACATATTTAAAATATCGAGCTGGCCTCCCGTGGCGCAGTCGATTGGTGCGTCGCCGATCTGGGTAAGGCATGGGTGTTAGTTTAAGTTAGGTTATAAATTAGTTTATAAGCCGTCCTATGATAAGCCTTCAGGCTTAACACCGGTGGACGTTAATAAGCACTTTCCAATTCAATCCAATGGCGATGTATAAATAATGACAAGATTCGCCATCAGTTAAAACTCTCAACTCGTACGTATAAAGGAACTTTGTGCATCAATTTCGAAACAAAATTTTTACAATGCCCTTAATGTAGGCAACACGCACAACGCCTATTTCTCTCTCTCTCTATCTCTCTTTCTATATGTATATATATATACGTTGTCGAATTTCCGTGTCGCCAGTTCCAAAGAAGTGTTACTGACAAATTCTTTAATTTGTAATTAAATCTAAAACAGTTAGCTGCCGGTATTCTGTTTCCACATGTGAAAACAATCGGGCCATAAACCAATCATGACTGTCATTAAACCATCGCCCCGAAAACTCGAAGGTTAGCGCCTTAGTTTGTGCCGTAAATGTGTCTCTAAATATTATTTAGTATCGTTATTAATCAAGAGATCAGAGTAAACAAAAGATATTGTTTTGGTGGAATACTCTAAGCCATGCATTTCGCGTATGTGCAAGTCTCGTCTGTGCCAAATGTTATATGATTATGATTTTCCAACACTCGCCTTCATTGACATAAACACAAATGATCGGCTTTATTACACTTGTTCCATCAGAAAATGGATTTCATTATCCGCAGGGGTGTACCGCGAGTTTTGTGCTAATATTTGGTACCTAGCGTTGAAAATGTTGCCGTACTTACAAGACATTGAAAAGCAATCCTTAGTATTTGTTAGTTTTACCTTAATTCAAGCAGTGTAACTGGAGTGCTCTCATTGCCGAAAAATTGTTTAACTAAAACACGTGCATTAAAACATTCTAACGTTTGTGACCAACATTGACGCGTGCCATATTAAACGTATAAACTCAGCTGTCACAATGCACGCCATATCCCACCCCTTCCTGCAAGGGCCTCCCGGTAGCCACCTGCCTCAGGACACGTGCCAGCCCGTTACAGCGTGCGACGAAGGCAGGCCGGACCAATGGAGGCAACTTACACGTGTCAAGGTNACGCGCCGCGAAAAGAGCTGACAGGGTTTGTCAGTAGCACCACAGGTCACCCCCCCCCTCCCTCCTACACCAACAAGAGTCCTGGCACATGGAGGAAATTGGGTCTTTGTTCAGCATCTTCCACCCGCTTTCCCCTAACGAGTGAAGACAGTGTAAGGTTTTAAGGGGGTAGCCCGAGGGTATAAAAGCCAATTTGCGGGACATGGAGGGGGTCAGTCAGTCAGTTGAATCGGGAGTTGCATCACGTCAGTCGAGTCAGTCATATCAACTGTGCGCCGAGAGAGGAAGTCAGTCAGCGGGAGGGCTGGGGGTCGGACCCCGGCCGGGTCAGTGTTGTAGGGAATTAGAAAACGCAGCGCTCGGAAGCGCCACACCAGGACGCGCAGGGAGTCAGGTATCGGGAGTCGGATCGTGAAAGTCAGCCGAGTCAGTTACAACCCCGCGTCGAGAACGGGAGAGGAGTGGTGAGCTTCAACGAGGAGCGCCACACTGAGAGGAAGCTGAGTCAGTGCTATCCCACGCCGGAAGGCGTCGGGTGGGGGGCCGCTGAAGCCCCACGTCAGAATAGTCAGTTGAACCAGTGCATCAGTGCGTCAGTTGGGTGAGTGATATCGCACACCGAGGACGGGGTTCGGGCCCCGGCAGAGTCAACCAGAGACAGTGTTAAGGGGTAAGTCATATCGGTACAGGAATCAGTTCAGTCAGAACAGTCGTACCGCCAAATCGGCACACGAAACGCGAGACCGAACCAGGGAGTCGAATGGTGGCCTCACGAGAGGCACCACGCAAGAGGAAGTAGATGGCGCTGGATGGCGTTGAAGCACCATGGCAGGACGCAGAAGGCGATACCGAGAACGGAAGAGGAGAGAACACGGAACAGCCAGTCCGAGGGCATGTAAAAGGGCCACCCAACTCACCGGAACACAAGTTACCGCTGGAGCAACACCAAACAGCCGA
Source organism: Clitarchus hookeri (assembly GCA_002778355.1). Lineage (NCBI taxonomy): Eukaryota > Metazoa > Arthropoda > Insecta > Phasmatodea > Phasmatidae > Clitarchus > Clitarchus hookeri. The sequence continues at coordinate 25,784 of NQII01003568.1, forward strand.
ATACAGTTAAGTAACAACGTCGTCACTCAGGCCCCCTCGGCGTCAGAAACGTTAGCCAGAGCACCGTAATCAGCCCTTCAGGCACACACTTGCTGGGTCAGTAACGTACGAGTTAATTCTCGGCACCATGTGTAATTCCCGCAAAAGTGGCGGGAATTTATGTATAAATTTCAGGTCAAATAAACCTGTAAAACCAAGATGTGACGAAGTTATTATTATTCACCCTATTAAACATTCAAGGCACCTTATAGTCTGTGCCTGGTAAAAATAACTCAGATCCTATGAACCCTCCTGTACACCACAGGTGGGGAATAGCGTCAACATTTACAGCACAAAATAAGGAAGCAAATAGTGTTTCTCTGTCCAACCAGGGAGTTTGATGGCTGTCAGGATTTGTTCAGCTCTTGCATACGTATATTTACGAAAAAGAAGAAAGGCATATAATGTTTCATTTTTAATTGTCTCATACTTGGTTCTTCAAATTGTGTGGCAGTTGTGTACACGAATGATAGTCACATATTTATTTGATGTAGTTCACTGCCGAGGCTATTTACAGGAGTAAACAATCAGCAGTACCCTGAAATGCTGAAAGTCATGGGATAGCAGTATGCAAAAGAAATAGTCGGTGGCGCCACAGTATGGTTACGTCTTGCAAGTGCCCAGACCTATGTAAGTTGTGCTCTGACATCATGTGAGTGAGTGTGTATCGGTTATAGACGTAGCATTGTAGTCCTTCATGTACCCCCACATCGATGGTATGTTCCAGTAGGATAATGCACCGTGTCTTCGACCCAAGTTGTTCAGAATTGCGGTTCGAGAAGCATTCTGAAGAGTTTCAACGACTGCTCTGGACATCTCGTTCACCCGATGTGAACCCCATTGAGCATTTATGGGGCGTTTAGGGACGGTTCATTCGCACCCAAGATCCTGCACTTACAAATGTCGAGGAGCTGTGGGTAGTTATCCAGATGGTAAGGATCAACATCTCTCCATGAGTGTTTCGTCCACTTGTGGAATCGATGCCACGACGAGTTGATGCACTTTGCCGGCCTAGATGAGAGCCTGGGTGGTACTAGACCCGTGTTCCATGACTTTTGGCATGTCAGAGTATAATAATTTGTAATTTGGAAATAAAAATGTTTCAACTACAAAACAATTTAAAACTACAGTAATAATAAAGCAATATTTATGCAAAATTATTTTGCATATTCGTATTTATTTATTTTGTTAAAATATAATTTTTATATTTCTGAATAAATATTAATCCTTTATTATTATAACTATTATTATTTTTTTAACTGAAAATTTTTATTTTCAATTCCCGTAAATATCTTTGGTAATCGTGAAAGTCCAGCAAATTTATAAGTTCAATTATATTCATATTTTGTTTCAATTGAAGAATTTCACTACGTCATTTTTATGAAGTGCGCCTTTATTAGGAATTGGCGACCTGTGAGTGCTGAATATTTATAACATCGAGGGTTGAGCATATGACCCACTTGTCAAGTATTGTATTAATTTGGTAATGTGCCCGTTTTTTTGAAAATGCTCAATTTTAGGATATCAAAAAAAGACAACACCTTTCCAAGATGTTCACAAGATTTTCAACAAACAATCATTTGAAACGCAATTATTTACCAATGTCAAAATTTATTTTCACGAAATAGTTTAACAATGGTGAAAGGTTTTAAGTTCTCACGCACACATAATCACATCGGAAAAATTTGCAATAAGCTAGTTGTTGTCTCACAGGCGTGAGCAGAGTTGGTTAACGAGGGCTGCAAAAATCAAAATGAAGATCCACTTTTCTGAGATTAAAAATACAAAGTAAGATTATATTTAAACAAATTCATCGCAAGCAGCTTACACCACATTAAATATATTTGTAATTAAGAGGTCGTTTCAAACACACACTGCCAGGTTAAAATAAGAAACTGGGAGTATTCTTTTTCATTTTCTTAATGACATGATGCAATTGGGGGGGGGGTGGACCTGTACACCACGCACCCTCCCTGCACACGCCAAAGGTTCAGATTTGGGCTCAGACACGCATAGTATTTCTCGCAGGACCTTATTGAGACTATATCCACAGTAGATTGTACATATTTATTAAATTTATTCTTATACGAATAAGCTGAATCTTAATATTATCTGTCGAAACAATATTCATTCAGAAAGAGTTAAGAGGTTTTGTTCGGCGCTCTACAGCGAGGTCTTGAGCGCAGACATAATGTAAGGGCGAGCAAGCAGGATTACCCCGAAAAAACCTGCAGGCTAATGGCAACATCCATCTCAATTCTTACATGTGAAAATCTGCGTATCTCTGCTGGGAACCGAATCCTGTTTGCCTTGGTGGGAGGCAGGGTCTCCCAGATTTTCGGATGTGGAAAACAAAGCGGACGTTGCCATTGGCGAACGGATTTTCTCGGGTTATGCGTAGTAAGAGTTCTGGAATGTTTGATGTTTGCCTTGCAGGTGCAGGAGTACAGCAGAAGTGGCAACTGGGCTCGCCTGCGGAGAGGCCTGGAGGCTGCACTGGACCACGACAGCGAGGCGTACAGCCAGCTACAAGGCGTACTCTACGGCGAAAGCGAGCCTCTGTTGTGGGTCGCCAGGGACGGGCTGGAGGAGCTGGCCTCCTTGCTCCTGTGCTCAGGGCTGCCGGTCGACGGCGCGGTCACAGCACGCGGGCACACCCTGCTGGACGTGGCGGCAGAGGCCGGCCGGCCAAGTGTGGTAAAGCTGCTGCTGGACCACGGCGCAGACCCCAGTGCCAAGAGGGGCGCCCAAGGCATGACGCCGCTCATGTGGGCGGCGCAGGGAGGACACCCCAGCATCGTGTGGCGTCTGCTGCGTGCCGGCGCCGACCCTGCTGCCACGAGGAAGGACGGCAGCACCGCGTCGGACATGGCCGAGCTGTTTGGTCGCACAGCAGCTGCGCAGTTGCTGAGATCTCGCCGCTAGAGCCACTCGACAGCAGCGCCACATTGGACCTGGCCTTGCTGTTTGGTCGCACGGCAGCTGCGCAGTTGCTGAGATCTCGCCGCTAGAGCCACTCGACAGCAGCGCCACATTGGACCTGACCTTGCTGTTTGGTCGCACGGCAGCTGCGCAGTTGCTGAGATCTCGCCGCTAGAGCCACTCGACAGCAGCGCCACATTGGACCTGGTCGTGCTTTTTGGTCGCATGTCAGTTGCGCAGTTCCTGATACGTCACCGTTAGAGCCACTCAACAGCAGCACCACGTTTGACCTGGCTGAGCTGTTTGATCGGATTGAAGTCGTTGATTGAAGTTGCACGACAGCATTAACACATCGGACCTGGCTGTACTGTTCACTCGCACAGCTGCGGCGCAGTTAATGGTGTCTCTCAAACAGAGCCACTATGGCAGGAACAAGTTGCATTTCGCTGTGCAATTTGGTTCGCACTGCGGAAGTACAGTTACTGGTGTCTTCTCTGCACTGAGCCAAGCAATGGCAACATTTCTCTGGACCTGGCCGTGCTATTTGTCTCCATTGTAGTTATTAAGTCGTGGGTCTGTCTCAGCAATAGTGCTCGACTAAGTATCGACATTCTGTGCACCTGCGAAGCATGACTTTCAGAAACATTTAGAAGACTTATTAATCAGAAATTTACTTATGGTTCGTATAAATAGTTTTGTAATACTTGAATACCTAGTATTAAAATTTTGTTAAATTTATTATAATTTTTACAGTGAAAAGTACCTGCATTTGAAACAGCATGATTATATCTAACACAGTTAATTTACGTAATACACACATTAATGCTGGTCTTATAGTTTTTAATTTAGTATAATTAATAAACGAGTCTCAAGAAATTAAAATTTATTTGAGAAAGTAATCTTAAAATACAGCAAGTTCGTTGTAGTAAATAGAACATTTCCTTTTTGAAATATGATGTAGTGAACGGGAGACTGAGAATTTTCGATGGCTAATCTTGATTTCACTGGAGCAAGCGGCTACAATTCAGTGAGATGGCTGCTATATCGGGCTTCATTAATTTTGTAAAATATTCACATAAAATATAACTGGTTTTTATCAATATCAAATAATTGTTGCTCTATAATGAAAATCACTGGATATATTATTTTATTTACGGTCTATTTAAGCTGTGTACATTTGAATTATTGTAAAATAACTACATATTTTATCAGCATGCGGTTATCCACATGTTTAAAAACCTGCAAAATGAAAAATGTATTACTATTATCACAGTAGCTGCAGTGCCAGCCTCAGTGTTCATAGAGACTATTGTAAATGACGTCTGCTTATGATAGTAGACCTTAAGGTAGGGATAGAGCGGCTTACATTTGACTGTACAAAATCCACATAGCCATCTGGTAGAAAGAATCCAGCAAGGGGTAGTAAATTANCCAGCAAGGGGTAGCAAATGAATTGAGGCAAGAGACCCTCAAACCCCTAAAGCCCGATGTGCCAGTAATAAGGAGTTATGCACAGGCTGTGGGTGCAGAAATAAGACCAAAACCAGCTAAAAAGATTGTACTGGTGTACCCAGATAAAGAAGGGAAATCAAGCTCCGAAACAAGGGAGATACTTAAAAAGAGGTTCGACCCGAAAGGGGAAGGACTCCAAATAAGAAATATAAGAGGAATCAGGGGTGGCGGAATCCTTATTGAAGCAGGAGATGACAAACCCCTGGAAAGCATCAATAATACAACTAAGATACAGTCCCTGGGATTGAAACTGGAGGCACCTAGGAGACGAGACCCTAAGGTGGTGGTGTATGATGTGCCACGTAGTGAAGACAATGATGAATTGCAGGAAATAATCTTCCGGCAAAATTTCAGAGAAGGGAAATGTGGCGATCATACCCTAGAAAGCTTCAAAAGGGTTGTGACTGTAAGTCACAAAACTGGAAGGAGGGAGACAGACAGGGTAAATGTGGTATTGCAATGCAATCCAACTGTACGAAATGCACTAGTGGAAAAAGATCGTATCTATGTAGGATATGAAAGCTGCCGAGTTCGAGATTATATCTCCCTCTCGCGCTGCTATAAGTGTCAGCAATTGGGGCACATAGCTGGAAAATGTAGAGAGAAGGAATCAACATGCTCCAAATGCAGTAAAACGGGACACGAATTCGGCAATTGTCCCAAGAGAGAAGACAGGGAGCACAAGGATACCTGTGCAAACTGCCTCAAAAAAGGAGAAGCACATGACCATAGAGTTGATTCGAGAGAATGCCCAGTATACCAGAGGGCACTGTCTGTCGAGCTCGCCAGGATTTATTATGGTGTGTAACACCATCAGATGTGGTCAGCTGAATATGCAACGGTCAGCAGCAGTGGCTGCAGAGCTGAATAGGATTGTGCAGGAGTGGAAGCTAGACATTGTTCTGTTTCAAGAACCATACGTGCCTTTTGATAACGTTGTGGGCCTGCAGGGCGATGTATACACCTGTGGAGACATGCCCCGGGCTGGGGTGCTTGGAGCCAACAAGGGTATGGATATCATAATGATGTCAAATGTGTCTAACACTCACCACACATGTGTTCAAGTAATCAAGGGAACAACAGAATGTTGGTTGGTCTCCTCGTACTTCCAGTTCGGGGATGAAACTCAGATCCATCTGGACAGATGGGAAATAATATTAGAAACATTAAGGGATAAACCCCTCATTATGTGCGCCGACGTGAATGCCAAGTCTGAGCTTTGGCATTCCCCAGTCACTGATGAGGCGGGAGAAATGGAGAGCCATTTTCTACTCATAAATGATACGGATGTTGCAAACCTGGAGGGAGAACTCCCTACATATGTTTCGCAGGCCCACAACACGCAATCATACCTGGACATCACGGCAATGAACAGAAAGGCAATAAACAAAATCAAACAATGGTCTGTCATAGACGACAGTTCTAGTGACCATAGAATGATTATCTTCGAAATACATGGCGGAGGTGTTCGTGACCCAGTACAATTTGAAAAGGAAGTACGGTATGTACACAATATGGCAGATAGGTCAGCCTTTGACCGGACCCTGTTGGGTAAGCTCAAACTGTACGATGCAAGTGCGGGAAACCTGGATGACCAAGTTGATAAATTGACACGTGTTATCAAGGAGGCCTGTTAAGAAAAGCTACAGAAAACAAACAGAGGGCTCCCAAATCTCTCTTGGTGGAATGAAGACCTAGAACAAGAGCGCAAAGCTCTTAGAAGAGATAGAAGGCAACTTCATAAACTCCGTGGGGAAGCGAGAGAACAATTTTCCAACAGCTACAAGATAAAGAAGCGAGCTTACTTCGGCAGGGTCAGGAGAACAAAAGCCAAATCTTGGAAGGATTTTGTGACCAAGATAGGCAACGAAGATCCGTTCGGACTAGTCTATAAACTAGCGGCCGACAGAATAAAAAGCACGATGGCACCGCCATGTATGAAGATAAATGGAAAATTGATATTGGATCAAGAAAGATCAATGGAGGCTCTGCTCCATGTACTCCTACCTGATGACTCCATGGAGGAAGAGGGGGAGGAGCACTCTGCTAAGAGACAGTCAATGTCAACAATCCCTCAAGAACAAGATGCCCCTGAGTTTAGTATGGAGGAACTCACAGCTACTGTATACAGGATGAAGAATGGCAAGGCGCCTTGGATCGATGGAGTAACAACAGAAATACTGAAAAGATGCTACTCACGTATAAAACACATTCTTCTGGACATAGTAAATGATTGTCTCCAAACCGGAGTGTTTCCCTCCCCTTGGAAACTGGGATGCTTGACCATTCTGTACAAAGGAAACGATAATAAACTGGATGACCCCAAGTCATACAGGCCTCTGATATTGCTTCCAGTGCTGGGCAAAGTTTACGAAAAATTGATCAACCAGAGACTGATAATGGCCCTCGAAACTGAAGGGACGCTCAATGAACGACAATATGGGTTTAGAAGAGGCACGGGAACTGAGTTTACTCTTCACGATGTTATGTCCAAAATAAGAGAATCTACAGCCAAATACATCATGGTGATCTTCTTGGATATCTCTGGAGCGTTTGACAATGACTGGTGGCCGGAGGTAATGCATAGGCTTAAAGAGAAGAAATGTCCTGCTAATATTTACAGAGTCATCCAAGACTTCTTTTCGAACAGATGGAGTAGATATTCTATTAAGAATATCAAAGTGCAGAAGAGGTTAAATAAGGGATGCCCCCAGGGGTCGGTCCTCGGGCCGATCCTATGGAACATCCTCTTTGACGGATTTTTGGAACTGGGGCTCCCTCTGGGGTGCACAGTTTTCGGGTATGCTGATGATGGTCTCATCCTGGTATCTGGTAACTCCAGGAAGGAGTTAGAGACAAAAGCCAGTGAGATAATGGCAAAAACATGGGATTGGTCTAAAGTCTCTAAGCTCAAGTTCTCCACTGAAAAGACCAAAATAATGCTGGTCAAAGGGAAACTCAAAAAGTACCCGACTGTGCGCTTCGGGGGATGTCCGATGAAATATGTACAGGAATTCAAGTATCTCGGGGTCATCATGGATGATAAAATGAGTTTCTTAAAACACATGGAGTATGTGTCACGAAAGGCAGTTGTGGTCTTTCAAAAGCTGAGAAGACTCGGAAACACAAGTTGGGGCATCAACTTCAGTAAACTGCGTACTATTTACAGGGCAGTTTTCGAGGCCATCATTTCATATGGTGCAGTGATGTGGCATCACCGAGCTGAGCTTTCGTGGCATAGTAGGAAACTGGTAAGTGCTCAAAGAGTGGCATTGCTGACCGTGACCAAAGCATATAAGACTATACCCAATGAATCACTCCCAGTGATGGCTGGAGTATTGCCTGTAGACTTGCTAGTCAGGTACAGGGGCCTGGTGGCGGAGAGAGCGCGGGCTGGCAGGCTGAAAAAGGAAGACAAAGAAGCAATATACGATGAACTCGTCGAAAAGTGGCAAGAGAGATGGCTGAACTCGAATAAGGGCAGACAAACGTTCGAACTTATTCCTGACAGCAGAACGAGACTGAAATGCAAATGGTTCAATACGAACCACTACAGTACGCAATTACTAACCGGCCACGGAAATTTTAAGGCAAAGCTTCACAGCGTGCGGCTCGTGCGATCTCCGCTTTGCGAGGTTTGCAGCATCGATGACACCGTTCAGCACGTCATCATGGAGTGCCTCAAGACTGAAGACCTGAGGAATTGGCTGGAAAGAAATCTGGAAGAAATGGGCAGTCACATGGAAGTTGGAACCATTATGGAGAACAAGCTTTACCTAAGAATATGGAATGAATTCGCCACTAAAATTGGCAGGAGATTAGAGGATTTTGACAAATGGAATCGGCGAATTTCTGATAACCCATAATGGAATACTCAGGTAAAGGCTCACAAATTGTGATAAGTCGGAGTATTCTTGATTGGCGAGGAGGACAGGTTTTTAAGAGAGAAAACCGGTAGAATACCGAGTTACGGCAAGAAAGTAAAGTTAATGGCCCGAAGAGACCAAGAGAAGAAGTGCCGTGCACTGCCTTACTCACCAGAGTACAGATGCAGTGCGGGAGGATGGAGGGTGTGTTGGCCTTCGGGCCTTAAAAACCTGCACAAAATCCAGAATTCATGAAAAAGTAGTACATCCATTACCAAAATTATCAGTAAAGAACTATTTATGTTGCATAATGTCGCGATTTGTGCTAGTGGCTTCAAGATTATCAATGTTGGTTGCTGCCAGTTTGAGAGTTTTCCATGATTTTTGTGGTCATGTGGACTGCTGTCGAACGGAGCACAAGTGGACGACATCGCGCAGTCGTCGAAGATGCTGACCCCAGGCAGGGAACCTTCTGGTAGGGCGGTGTCGTCGCATTCCAGCTCGCCATGCTGTCGTGATGTCCCCATCTCGGCGGTCAGCTCGTCGCGTTACAACTTTTGGTAAAGTTCATTTCATATAAGAAGGCCACATTCTGACAGTCAGTGAGTGGCAATTCAATGTATTCAAAACAAACAACGTGCCATTTACAAAATCCTGTATCAGCTGATGCACGAACGAACATAAATTAATATTACGTTGGCTATTCTGAGAGCAGCGCCGACGCACATCAGACAAACAGAAAATACGTGGATAAGAAAGATTTCTTAGATTAATTAATACATTTTATTTTACGTGATCATAAAATAGCAGTTTTTAGTTTTAGAAACGAAACTTCTTGATAAAATAGTAATGTATAGGTGTTCAAAATGAGATGGACAATAAAACGATCCGTATCCAAATGTAACAGGCGGGCGTCGCCGCTCTCGGACAGTCTTCACTTCTCGTTGTCTGGGTTCCACCGAGATCGTGCATTCCTCGTAGAAGTGTCTGGTACTCGCATGAGTTGAGACATCCGGCCGAGAGTGTGTTTTATAACGGGTTCCATGTCTCACGCCGGGGATCTTTTGATTGGGGGCCGTCGAGAGAACATTGGTCGTCGCCACTGGTGATAGGTGGACTGTCTGCCGTCGTCGACTGTGGATGCCGGTGATGGGATCCAAGGACTCCCCGTCAAAATTAAAACGTAACTAAGCTTCAGCTATTTATTTTGTGTTTGAAGGAAATGCCCTTTAGCAAAATATCAAAGTTCAGTTTCGGCCCGGGAGTGACGGAATTTAAAAATTATTATTTTCTAATTGTAATAGCACGCAAATTAATTTTTTATCGCATGTCAATTTGTCAGCTATAAATATTGTTATTATTTTTGTAAAGATCTTAATTATTTTATAATAACGTTTATTGAAACGATATTGCATTACAGTGTTCTAAATGATAAAATTTACTAAATCAAAATCCTTTCGCATTGCTCTACCGTCTAGTTAAGCCCCAGCATAACAACACGAAATAAGAATGATTGTACATTGTAACGCAGTAAATTTTTCCCTGATCTACTTATCTAAGTGTTCAAAAATAATAAATTAATGAGAGCGTAATTTAAATAAAAATGTAAGCGTAATTCTATTTTGGATGCTTCATAAGCACACTACACTTTGCATTACAAAAAATTACTCTACAACAATTACTCTTGTTGTATGTGATAACACATGATTAATAACGTTTACAAGTACGTTTAATAACTTTTTGTGCACGTCCACTTACACAATACAACATATATCAGGTTACAATTTTTACAACTGAAGATAATAGACATTAAAATCAATTATTATAAATATTTTGTAACAATATTACTATCATTTTACTACACACGATCATAGTAATTTTAATGAACGCCCTACATGACAAATGTATTCTTGCAAAATGTGTTTTCTAAAGCTTCCGAAATGGAAATGCTCTTAGGTTTTTATTAATATTTTAACTGATTTTTTTGACGTTCGGGTGAGTAAATTATAGCAAAGAAATTTTAAGTGTGCAAAATGTATGCATTCTTCTGTCATGTGAAACTTAAATTGTACTTTTGCGGCACTTTTGCTAAGGTGTGTAATACTTTTTAGTACAGTTCTGTATTTTGTCCAGTAAAGTGCAGCACTCCCTTGAAATACACGTTTTCCCACGAAACTATTGTTCTCCATTCACCGTTACTTCCAACTTTCCCGAAGCCCTCATAAAGTTCTACTTCTAGGATATTCCTCCGCCTCATACAAACACAGCTTAAAAAATTACACCGGACGACCAGCGCACCGCATTCGTGCGCACTCAGTTTAATAACGTTTTGCATACGAACTATTTCTTACTAGGCATTACCAACACACCTGTTTTCTCTCTGTCTCTATTCGTATTAGTTATAAATGAAATATTATAATTAGTTAAAAACATAAGTAAAAGTTTAATTCAACCAACAATTAAGTACTTCTATGTTAACACAGGTGTAAAATGCTTGTGATAAATAACATTTTCAGGAAGCAACCACACATTTCATACATGGGGTGTTTTCTCAAAGGTTTGATTCAGAAAGTGTGAAGAAACCCCAAATAGACTATAAACATGCATATAATGTGATAATCTACGAGAAGAACATACACTTCAGACGGCGGTAGTTGAGTTTTTTTTTCAAGGCATCACGCACATTACAAATACCATTCTATAGCCCTCCAACATAGGCAAAAACTGTTTTTCCAGAGCGGTGTGTCTGTAAATATGCCCACCTCATAAATATGGAGGTACTCGAGAGCCCTCCCTGCATTTAACAAAAATGTATAAATTTGTAAATTTGTGCTCAAAAATAAATTAACTCAAATGGATTATCAGAAATAAAAAAAAATGTTCGTCTAGTTGCGCGTGGCTTTGTTCAAAGCCCAAATGTTGATTTTTCCGAAACATTTGCTCGTGTGGTAAAACTAAGCTCCATCTGACTCATGCTAAAACTTTCTGTTGGAGAAAATTTGTGAATGAATCAACTCTATATCTCAATCACTAGGGGGTTAAAAATGGAGGCCAAGTATTAATTCTTATTTATGTCAGACCACCTTATCCCGGACTGATAATTACGAAAGCGCGAGTCCAAGGTCAAGATCGGTGACGTCAGAGAACAGCAGTAAAACGACAGCCGATGAGCCAGGGAACGGAACATATGTGAGCTGGAATAGTGAGGTGGAGTAGTGAGATGGAATAGTGAGGTGGAATAGTGAGGTGGAATAGTGAGGTGGAATAGTGAGATGGAATAGTGGGGTGGAATAGTGAGGTGGATTAGTGAGTTGGGATAGTGGGGTGGAATAGTGAGCTGGAATAGTGAGGTGGATTCACATCAGTCTGATACAGCCTCAGTACTGAAATATTCTCGGGGATGTCTCAGAAGTTCTAAACAACAAGACTCGCGCTAATCCTTCAGGATCTTCATTAATAAATCGATTTTTACGAAGTTCACGAAAATTATAGGATTTTGTAATTTTTTTCATTTGTAATACAGCAGGATTTTCCTGACATTGTTGAAGAACGAGTAAACCTCGGTTGACAAATTTCTAAATAATAACTTTGGTTGTTCTTGAAAGGATTTACAAATTGCTTACACAGGTGGTGGCAAGAGAATGACTGTTTAAAACAACACGTAGGGATGCAGTTTTATTTCAAATAATTCACAAAATAACTAGTAATTGTTGGTCTTCGAGTGAAGATCTACTCGATTAGAAGTCCGTGACGTCGACCTGTGACACGGCGTCCATGAAACACAGGTGCATGGTGTTGTGGTACACGTCTCGCAGTCTCACCGGGGCCTCCTTCCTGATGACGTCTAGCACCTCGTCGACCAGACAGTCCTCGGCACCAGGACACGAGACGGAGATGTCCCACGCGCTGGACACACATACAAGCCAGGACATGTACCTCGCCTTGCGAGAGTGCATCTGCAGGATTATCCTCAACTCCAGATACAAACAAGGTAGAAAGCATAACACCACCTACGACAGAACGTGATGGCAGGCTGCTCGCGATGAAGTGAGCACTTTTGAAATCAACCTCTGGAGAATGTCACTGCCCCAAACTGCACGTGTTTGAGCGAGCGCGCTGACTGGCATGCAGCCAGCGAGGTTGGTAACGATGGAGGGAAAGCAGTTCTATTTCTTAACGTTCAATTATAAAAGTGTTTGGTAAACAAGTTGTGAAAATTTAAATGGTTTCCAGTTTTTAGTGCGTATAAATGTAATGATAAGCTAATTTGTAAAATATTAACTTTTATAAATATTTCACAGTTTTACTCGATCGACGAATGAATACAGTGATGAGGCCAATATAAATTATACATCAGGCGGAACAATACACAGCGTGCATACAAGTATATCTTAAGCAGAGCTTTCAACAGTGCTCAGTTTATCGTGAACAGCCTACGGTAAGGTAGGCCCACGCGTCCTTGAAAATTAGGAATTAAAATTAATTATTTGCGAAATTTCACAAACTACGAGTGATGAAATAACGAATTCGTGAACAGCGTAAGACTTGTATGTCACGATGGAAGCCTGCATGGCCGCTTGTATGGGTGGTTCTGTGGAAGATTTGGCCGACTGCCGGCCGTTTTCATGGACGTTTTCGTAATTGGTCGTGTGCAATTTTCGTTGGAAGGTTTCCTGCAAGGTTTAAATGTTAGCCAATCAGAGGAAGAGTGGTATAGACATTTCGTTTATTTTGTTTTGATAAGGAGCGTAAGGGTATTAAACACGAATAAATAATATATATAAAATACACGAAAATGTTTACTGATTATAAAACAGCACTGTGTGATAATTAAGGTAAACATACGTGTTTATTTAGCTCAAAAGTTCCACTTATAGCAACAAAACGATTAGGCTCTGTGCATAAACGCAAAATGCTGAATTCGTGAGTGAAGCTTGTCCCTGAACCACAGTTTCTTCGTAACAAATGCACTCGTATTTACTTGTGCGGCAGCAAGTATCGTTGGATAGGTAACTCCGTAGAACCCTCCATAGCAGCTTGCATGCAGGCTCGGGTAGCACGTGTTATGGTAGCTTCCGCCAGAGCTTGTACGGAAAATGTTTATCGTGGCATACATGCTTCAGATTGATTTGACATCTGCAATATGTACACAGTTGGCAGGTAATAATATCGCTCGTCGTTAGGAAATTAGGGGGTGCAATGTTGCCAACCAACAAACGTGTGTTACCCGCATGTGTTTATCCGATTGTTATGAAGTAATTTATCGCGTGTACGTTGCAGGAACACAAAACGTCACCTTACTGTAACACTCTCGGGCAAGTGGTTCTTGAGAAAACATGTCAACGTTTGCCACGAATGCAACCTTAAGGCTCGACTGTACCTATTTTGTAGAAATTCTTCATTTTCGCGGTATAATATCGGTTTCATAGTAGTTAATGACAATGCACGATTACATAAAAATTTGCATTTTACGAGTTGTATAATAATTTCGTTCTGAATTTTAATTATGTGTTATCTGCTAGTTGTAAAAAGTCGATAGCCTATGTATATTTGGTCAATATGTTCCTGCATTTTTGCAAGCAGGAAATAACAATTAGAAATTCAAATTAGATACACAAGTATTAGACTAGTAAATTATAAATTTTCTGTAATAAAACATTCCCAATAATACTTCTAAAACTGAAATTATGACACGAAAACGAAGAATTTCTACAAAATAGGTACAGTCGAGCCTTAATGAAGGATGATGTTATTAACCGCCAAATGTTCGCAGATGGCTGCTATGGAATTGGGCTAACAATTTTCAAGAATTTATTTCATATCACGTAGTTTCTGACATTGCTCAAATAATTTATTTTAATGTTTACCCTTTTTTATAAGGGTGTGCATCTCCTTTAATAATGACGTTGTCTCATACATCGTATTTTGTTCTGTAACTCATTTTCCCATAGCGTTAGTACTTGGAGTTCAGGATCATTCTGTAAACATAGTTACTGGAGAAGACATCTGCACAGTTCTCCTGAAGCACAGACACATATGGCCTCCTCCGATGCGCATTAATTCAACTGCGTTTCATAGCTTTTATTCAGTTCCATAACGACGCTGTGTGAGTCGATTAAGACTATTAGACAATGCAATTTTAGTCTTGATTCCGCGAATGCAGGAAAACCTGTCCACATACGACAAAAGTCAACGAGTCACCCCAACGTGTGCGTAAATAATCACAGTCTCATCCTTTTGGAACTACGCAATGATAATAAAGGCGAATTTGTTCTGATCGTGTCCACGCGATGTTTCGTATTTTATGCTTACCAGTATGCGAACTTTTCCGCTATTGTAGGTAATTGGGTGCTTTATAACTTTAGGGTTTAGTTGGTATGACCAAGCGTAGTTTGAGCACAATGGGTTCGCATCCGGGACTGGTCGAGTTGAACTCCCGGTCCGGCCATCCTGATTTCGGATTTCGGATCACTCCAGCCGGATGCCGGAATGGTTCTCTGATACAGTCCCTGATCCTTCTCTGATCCTGATTTCGGGGCTACTGGTTCTACACTTTCTCTAACGACCTTGTCAAGACGCTAACCTCTCTTCAATAATAATAGTCTCTATATGAGCCACTTCAAGACAGTACAAGGGTGTCGATACTTAAATCACAATGCTTGCAATTTTTCTTTAATAAACTGGCCGACTCCAAATTCCTTATTCGACGCAGCTACAACTGAGCATACAGATATATAGTGTGCAATGCATTTTTGAACATTTCATGCTATATCAACATTACCTGTCATAGATCGAAGCTAGCGTGACTGAGCAAAGTTTCTCCAGCAAAACTAACCACAAGGACGTTTCGCTATATTTAAATTAGTGAGTAAATGCACAAAAGCAATGCTTTATCTGTATAGTAATGAGACTGCAGCACCTGTTCCAGCTCCATGGTTGCTGGACATTTTCCAGTAGCAAATAAAACGACAAGCATGCTTCGTGACTCACCAGGTTGTCTTGGCGTCCATTGGGTAGTTGATGAGGGTCCAGTTGCTTCCGGGTTCGGTGTACATGTAGTCTGAGCCTGTGTAGTCATTCACCCAGATATTGGTCAAGGTCAATGTGTACCCTCTGTTTGTGGCGGTTATGAGGCACTCGGTGGAGTTCAGAGTGTTCTCATACACTGTGCCCACGCAGGCTTCGTACTGCACCTGGTGAAGCAAATGAAAGGCGAGATACTTCTATGCCCTTGAAGTGTTGATATGAGTTGAGAGATTTGGACGGCTCTTAACAGCAATAGCTTGATAGCCGACGAGGATTAAACTAGGGGAGAATGGAGCAGCGCCGGAATGCAAGGACGAGGGAAACGGGAGATGCCCGAGAAAACTCGCTGACCAGAGGCATCGTCTGGCACGATTCCCACCAAGGTGCGCCTTGGTGGGAGGCGAGCAGTATAACTAACCGCTCAGCCACCGTGGCCCCCTTGAAGTGTTGTTCATTAAGTGGCTTAATTGTATGCTTGCTGTCAATAATATTTACACATGCAAGCAGCAAGCCTTCTTGTTTAAAGGAGATTCTCTATGTCATAAATTATGGTCACTGACGCAAATTTCACTTAGACATTATCTTATCTAAGTATCGTATTAGGTTTGTTTTCAGTTGTATCTAAACCAATCATTAAACCTAAGTATAATAATTAAATTTATATTTTATTATTCTGAAAATTGTCTTGAGCCAGATGTTTTATACTGCTTCAGTTTCTTCAGCAGCCCAACTTAATAATGTATAATTTCACACTTTCATTTTCAGATGATTATTGGAGTGAAACAATTTGGAATAGTGATCAGAAATCTGAAATCAAAAATATTTATATCTTGGAAACACAGTTTTGTAATACATTTACTTGGATATTGAATCATGTTCAGAAAAATTAACTAGATGTGAAGTCTATATGAGAATGCTACACCCATATGCAGTTTGCTCCAATATGGAAATTGTTTCTAGAAGTAACCCTTTTCGCATATTTCATATGCGCTGCTCTCCTATCTTCCATTATATATATAAACTTGCAACGTTTACAAACACTGCCAGTTGTTTTGTCTTTAATCTTGACTTTACTCAAAGTTTTAACTGGTATGTCAATAATTTTTGCAACTATATGCTTTGTTAAACATAAAAGAGTTTTGGATGAAATTTTTCCTCTATTAAATGTTATGGAGACATGCCACAGCTGAAGAAAATGTTAACACCTGACTTATAAAGGTGGAACACATGATAGTTTTCACCTAGAAGTCACGACTGTTTGACGGAACTAAGGTCAACAAAGATGAGTCGGTCGCGCTCTAGTATGTAAATTAGTCAACTTCTCTTTCTAGTCACGGGCGGTTTGGTCAATAAGAACACTATTCCTAGAGGCAGTTATAGTCGGTTATTAATGCAGAGTAAATAACGGATACTTAGTAGCTACAGTGGTTCTGGGTGGTTAGTTGATGCACATTTGGAAATGAATGTCACACGAGTTCTTCGACAGCTGTGGTTAGTAACTGAGAATTTATGAATTTTATGTAACTGAATCTCTACAGTGAACATGCTCTAAATGCTAGTGTCTATATTACTTACCGTGTAGTTGGAGACTTTCACTTTGCTGTAGGTAATCGCCTCGTTGCCGGCCGAGTTGTAGCCCCACATAACGTCTCCATCCAGAGACAAGCCAGGATAGTCGCTTATGGACGCATTGGAAACCCACAGCAGGTAGGAAGTGTTCTTTGAAGAGAGAAAGAAAAATTATATTGGTATTCAGTCGGATCAGAAAAATCCGAGGCACCTTTTAAGGATAGGTTTTAGTTCAGCCGCTAGTAATTTTCAGCGACTTATGAAATTGCAGGTCAGTTTATCAGACGTTCCCTAGATGACACTGTGGCAAAAAAAACCTACTAGAACACAAGGAAAGAAGACAGTGCTATCCGTTCAAGATGCCTGAGAGTTGGGCGGTTCTAGCGCCTGTGTGGAGGAAGCAACATACACGCTACCCATCGCACAGGGAGCCTCATCTCCTTTGTCAGAGACACTCACAACAGTACCTAGCCTCGCTAGAGGAGTATTACCTGCATGACAACAAGGGACTGAGATACACTCAGTCAGTAAGGTACCTCCAGCTGACTCGCCAGTACACCAGACACAAGCCCCAGGACTGGTGCAGTTGTGTGTCTTCAGTGTCCTCCCACGCCATGACGGATACCCTCGCACTCAGCTCATGATTGGGGTGAAGCAAGGTGGAGATGGGGCAACGACGGAATGCAAATGTAAGGAAAATGGGAGAGGGCCGATAAAACCCGCCGGCCAACGTCAATGTTCACCGAGTTTTTCCGGTGCGAAATTCTGGTTTCTGGCCCTAGTGAGAACACAACATTGGTGTACCATGACGGGGGGCGGGTAGTCTTCCCACCACAACAATGCCAGGGATTGAGCATCGAACGCCATAATGGAAACGGAAGTAAATTTTGAATCCTATATATATATATATATATATATATATATATNTGTGTCAATTTGCTAATTTAATAATTAGGAGTCCTGCTGCGTATTTGTAACTTTTAAGTGCATGAAATGCAGACAGAAATTGAACAGATCAAATAATGCATGTTATATATTCATTTTAAATCAGCTTGCTCTATTAATGTTTTGGTACGCTTTACGACTAATATTTCCTTGGCTTATTGAAGCGCAAAATAACTGTTGAAATGAATATTAGTACGTAAATGTTTTACTTTATGAAAATTCCACACGTTGGGTTGCCACTGAAAATATTTTATTACGTGTGTGGTATTCGTATTGCCCCACTCAGATGGCGCTACTGAAATTAATATTAGCTATTGTGTATTGGGGTATGAGTTATTACTAGTGAGCAGTTGTTAACGAGCCAAGTCGTTGTGTAAGTAACCTGTGTATTGGAGTGAAAGTAATCGCAAAATAAATTGTATTAGAATGACCGCATTAACAAGAGATCAATAATAATCAACGCTATAATTTTAATAAAAGATATACTACTACTGAGAAAATTGCATACCAATAAATCTGTTCAATAATTGAGGAGCTCTTAATTATCACGATTGAAATTTTTGTGAAGAAATATAAGCAATCAATGTTTAGATACAGGAATACTTGCAGCTCAAATTTAAACGCTAACTCAGAACATAATTATAATTACAGTTGACATTTGGCAGCTTAAGGCGGCCTTTTCACACTAGGGAAAATATTAATCAATGTCCAGAAATATTTTATTTCTATTGATTCTACTCCATTAATCAGTAAATACATTTTTGTGCCTCAGTTTCTCAGATTTATAAAATATTTAGGTAGATGCATTAGATCTCTACTTCTGAAGGAAGTGTGGGTAAATTTTACAAGGAAAGTTATTGAGAAAATATTTCAATATGTGGACATACTCAACTCTAATACTGCTATTAAATACTTAAACAATAAAATAAACAAACATTTGCAAAACATTACAAGCACACAGAGGAACTAAATATCAACGAATTCTGCCAATAGAACTGTCATGCAAATAGTAAAAATATAAATAAATTTGCAGTGGAAATAAAGTAAAAAGTAATAAGTAGGCAGAAATATCATATTATCATACGTTACACTGTGTGAGCTCGTATTGCCAAAACAGCAAACATAAAAAATTAGCGAAATACAATTGCAACTCTTTCGTGTATTCCTGGACACACTTATCTCCTCGGTAAGTACACAGTTCCTCCAATATTAGAGTTTCATTAAGTTTTTTTTTATTTTTATACTAACGTTTTATAATATATAATTATTATTGCATAACGGCGCCCACAACAGCCAATCATATCCATGAGAATGGCTACGTTAATATTAACCAACATCCGCCACATTTTCTTCAAGGTCGCCATTTACACAATAAGTCACTATGAGATGAATGTTCTGGAATAAGCCAGCTTAATTTTAAGGTGCTACACATCACTCGGACACCTTAACAAATAACGAAATTTAGGAAAGTATCAAGATGAAAAACATTTCACACGCTTACCTGGAAGTCAAAGTCGACGAGGTAAGGTATGAATGCAGTGCTGAATTTTCTTTCATTCAAGCACTCGTATGCCAAAGGGAACTGGGCTGCGACGTAACCGTTTAAATTATAAACAACTGCGCTCCTAAAACAATGAAATAAGAACATTTCAAACGCCAGGAAAGGGTCCGCATACACATCTGCGACATGCTCAGATATATCGAGATTATTCGATTCTGAAACAATACATTTTTAGAAAACCAACCATCATCAAATTTCCTTATTCTATTACATCCCCGAATAACATCCAAGTATGTTTATGTCATGAGACAATTAGTCATTCGCTTTAACCCACTACTCACTGTAGTAAATAAGATGATGTTTTCAGCACATTTCATACAAAACATTAATTACTAAGGTAATTAGCTAACGTCAAATAGCAGTTCCCACGTACTTTTTGAGCAGCGTGCTTATCACAGTTCGCAGTGGTTTCTAGGGTCGGGCCACACATACACTGAAGAGCCAAAAAAACTGGTACACCTGCCTAATATCGTGTAGGGCTCCCGCGAGCACGCAGAAGTGCCGCAAGACGACGTGGCATGGACTCGACTAATGTCTGAAGGTATGCAGGAGGCATTGAAATCTGCGTCAATTTGAGAAAGGGTTGCACGTCTGTCACGTTTAATGATTCTCGTCAGTCGTCGTTTGTCCCGTTCGTTCACGATATTTTTCCCGGCCGCAGCGATGTCGAAGATGTGATGTTTTTACCGGATTCTCGGTATTCACGGTACACTCGTGAAATGGTCGTACGCAAAAATCCAAATTGTATCGCTACCTCGGAGATGATATGTCCCATCTCTCGTGCGCCGACTATAAAATCACGTTCAAACTCACTTAAATCTCGATAACCTGCCATTGTAGCAACAGTAACCGATCTAGCTGCCGACCGCATCGCGTTACTCTGATTGGTTCCCTACCTCTGATATTTGCATATGCACGCCTATACCAGTTTTTTTGGCTCTCCAGTGTATATTATATTCGCGGTTATTCACTTTTTGAATAAAAACTTTGGAAAATCACCCCACGTGTGGCGTGTTTCCTAATATGGCATTCTGTTGACATGAAAATATTCTACTATCGGTTAAATTGGACTTGTACTTATATTTCATTTATAAATGAAATTATTAAATTTTTAATTGATATGGTTAGAAAGAGGGATAAAATAGGTGTGTTGGTAACACCTGGCAAGAAATAGTTCTAACGCAAGACATTAAAACTGAGTGCGCACGAATGCGGCGCGTTGTCCGTTTGGTGTGATTTTCTAGACTTTGCTTGAGGCGTAGTAATAGCCTGAAAGTATGTATAGGTATATAACGGCTTCAGAACATTTGGAAGTAACCGTGAATGGACTAGAGCGATTTCTCCGCACTTGAAAAACTATTGAAGTTAATAGGAGTGCGCATATGGTACCGTGCACACGCACCCCAGCGAAAGAAGTGCAATTCGAAATTCTGGACGTTTATAAGTTCATAAAACGTATAAATAAACATCCAATAAAACCAGAAGAATTTTATCTGGTATTTACGTATGTTATTTTTTTTTTATTTCACACGTTTCAAGATTGTTATTAAAAGGATGCATCCGACGTTTTCTTACAAGTGGTTCCTTAAGCAGGCGAGGGGCCGCGGTGGTGTAGTGGTCAGACTACTCGCCTCCCACCAAGGTGAACCTGGCTCGATTCCCGGCGGGGTCACCCCCGGACTTTGGCATGAGGCGATCGTACCGGACAATGCCGCTGGTTGGCAGGTTTTCTCAGGGTCTTTTTTCGTTTCCCCCACCCTTGCATTCTGGCGCTGCTCCATACTCACTTCACTTCACCCTAATCGGATATCAAGACCTCGATGTTAAGAGCCGCCCAAATCTTTGCCAACTCATTCTTTACTTCGAGCAGGCCAGAATCTACAAGTGCGCAGGATTGTTGAAGTTTTGATGAAGTTACTGCGCTACACCAAAAAAAAAGAAGTTTTGACACTCGACGCACAGTCGCGGGAATCTCAGCTCCACAAGTAACACGAGGGATCATGCGTGAGGTTTGACTGAGCACGTGTGGACCAAGATGCTGCCAAGATCGCAGCGTAATCGCCGCGATATGTGGTCCCAGACCAAGGCCACGCCGACCAATTACGTTACACTCCCTCGCAGACGTAAAACTCACGCAGCAATAATAAAAAAAGCTTCTTTCCGATCGGTTACGCCCGTTTCAGATCGATGAAAAATTTTCTGCTCAAATGAGCCGCACGCCGCCAGTGGAGTTGGCTGTGATGGAAAAAAAAAAAAATGTCAGCCATGTTTTAACATCGTGTTAAAATTATAACTAAATGTGTGGAGGCTGTGTTTATTTCAATTAATATATCCTGAATTTTTTATTATAAGAATAATAATTCCTACGTTAATAATTATAATTAATTTGATAACAATTTCACCTGAACGACACGAGAATGAAGTGAAATGGTTGATGATAACTTCCGTGTTCGAATATCCCATTCCGAGTAGGAAATCGGCCACGTGACCAGGTTATCTATCACTTAAATATTTTGGAAACCAGGGAGCCAATTTTCAAGCTGCAGAAGCATGGCAAATCACAAAAATCTTCCTCAAAAGCGTCTGCTATTTTTATGTCTTATTTCGTGCCTGTTTCCGTGCAAGTTATGCGAATTCAAACCAGTAACAAAGAATGAAAACCTTACTATGAATCATCGCTGAGTAATTTTCTTTGCTGCTCATTTTATCTGTACTAAAGAGATTCCATATTTCTTAAAATTTTTGTAAAAACGCAACAACTGCGTGCCTTTATTTTTAAGATGAACTTTTCGGCAAGAAAACGAGTAAATGAATTGACTATAATTTTTCATATGAAATTATTTTCCTTATAATTACTTTCTTGCCGTTGCTCAAGGAACAAAGAAACACCAAAAGTTCAGAAATATAGCTCCTAAATTGAACACTGGGAGAAGTGCTCAATTTTATTAGAACTCAACACCTTGAATTACCAAATAACGGCATTCTAGCACAACAATATGTAACGTTAGACAACAAAATGATTATTTTTAATGATGCTATGAGAAGAGCAAAAAAAAATCCAGCATCATATGTTTTGCTAACGGAGCAAGATAATTCATTCCATCGCCCTCGTTTCGAGAGTTTAAAAAACTACGGCATCTGAAGTTTAACAAGTGACGGTTCTTTGCTCCTGTTCCGAACCCAACCAGGGAAATCATTTACTTAGAAAATGTTCAGGGAACAAACTCATGTTTCATCAGACGTCCAAACGTTCGACCACAAAGTTGTACGAAGAAGCAGCGTCTTTAACGTAAGGCCAAGTCGTTGTAACTCATCTCCAGACATGTTGGTCAGTTCAAGCACATACGAATTGCGAAAACCAATAAGAGCATGTTTGCCCCCAAAAACGCACACGATTCTGTCATTGTAAAATTGTTTCACATAATATTAAGAAGCTATAACTGTTCTTGGTAAATGCGTATTACGATTTTCAATCAAAAGTAAGGGTAAAAGGTATTTAATTTTTTTTTTTTTTTTTCGTAAAATACTAACTGTGCGCGTAATATGAACTACATGTTATCCCCCAAAACACAAAGCTGCACGTTGAATTTATTAAGCAAATTATGCATATTTTGTAATTCTGTTAAAACTACGAATATACATGTCGTAACGAATCAAATATTTAACCAAATTACTCAGACAAAAACCAAATCAGTAATACGGTGAGTTTTAAGGCGATCAGAAAAATTTCTTATTATAAGCAATGACTTCGTGGCGCCCTCATCGCTATGATTCGCGCTGAAAAATTAATCTTAATGCGAGCCCCTGACCTCTTATCAAAGCATCCTTAATTGATTCACGCCCAATTTAAACACTTTTGTGAGTTTTTTTTTTTTTTTACGTATCTGTCTTGCCCGCTGGGTACGATTCCCCGCTGTAAGTTAAAATTCAGGTTGCCATTGATACGGACTATTTTCCACACGTCGATTAAATCACACGCTGAGGTTTCTGTAAATATTAGTACGTTACCGGCACTCCAGTACTTGAACTGTTGCTTTAAAACAATAAGAAACGCGTTTCATTACAACTGTAACGCTCGTAGCAAAAAGTTACAGTTTCAAATGGTTTTTATTAATTCGCTGCTTACTTGGCTGGGAGTGTCGTTGTTGGTAGTTGATTCGCGGTTTCTTCCCACTTTTTGAATCGAACCTTTGAAAAATCACCCCTTGTATGACGCGTTTAGTTATTTCCTAAATATGCCACGTGTCAACCGTTTTATACATTTGTTAACATAGAAGTATCTTATTATTAGTTAAATTTAAGTTTTACCTATATTTTATTTATACGTTATAATATTTTATTTATAATAAACACGAATAAAACAGCGAGAAAAAAATCTGTATTGGTAGCGCCTAGTAAGAAATAGTTCTCGTGCAAAATATAATTACAACTGAGCGCTCGCGAATTCGGGGCGTTGTCCTTTGGTGTAGTTTTCTAGACTTAGTTAAGCTCAGTTCGCACGAGGCGGAGGAATATCCTGGGAGTAGAACTTGAGCAGGGCCTCAGAAAAGTGTGAAGTAACCGTGAATGGACTACAGTTCAGTCGACGACATACTTACACAGGGCCGCAGGCTGCTGCCAGAACCACGAGTACGACGGCAAGACGGTTCATGTTGGAGCTCCTGTCCTCTCTGGCAGCCGACGCAGACCCAGGTGCGTTTTATACGCAGGTAAAGGACGTGACATGCTTACAGCACTGACGTTTATTAATATCCCTCCCTCCCCTCCCCTTCCTTCCCGGGATCTACAAACGTGTTACATTTAGTTGCCATTTGTCAAGCTACCAACGACCTGAACTCTTGAAAAGTTGAAGTGCGCCAAGCCAGGTGACACTATCGATAGACGATAGCAATAATAAAGCTGCACGTCAGTTTTAGTGTTCACGGCTATTTCAACCAGTCGAACGTAACGAGGATCGATATTTTAAAGAGGGGCGTTCTTAAAATAACTACGACAACCCAATTTAACATTTCGTCGGAAATAATTATTTCTGAATAAATGGAAAATATCTTAGGTGCGAATATTTGAGGAAATACACATCTTGCTTCCCTAAACAGTTGTTTCATTTGAGACAGAACCACGGATGAGGGGGCGCAGAGGGTAATGATGCCACAGCATTATGCTATTGTTGTTATATTTTGACGTTATACGACTTGGGATGTTTGGGGTAGTTTATAAAAAAGACATCTTTATTTAACTCTTAATTTTCCGGACAATTTTTTTGTGTGTGTAATATTGCGTCCACACACTCGACCGCAGAGTCCAACTTGAAGTACTCGGTGTGATTACACGCAGCAAAAAAAAAATACTTGTAATACTAATACAATGTAATATTGAATCGCAATTATATTTTGTAACAAATAATTATATCATGAATAATTTACGTTCTTGAAAATGTTGAAAGCCTCCGCATCTCAACAGTTTAGTTATTTACAACTCTACGAGATGCTTATATCTTCAAATTTACTGTCAGAAAAAATTTCCGCGGAGTTAGGAAAAAGTACTTGCAAGCAACTCAATTCATAAATTAACATTATCGGTATGACGCGTATTTAAAGGTTAAAAAAATAATTAGTATCTGCATTAGCGTGCTGCAGTTCAAAAAATTGGCGGGTCATGCGTGCATAATATCCGTTACCTGAAAGTCGTATTTTTATGTATTTAGTAAAAGTTTGGGTTGAGGAGGAGATAGTGAACACAGAAGTACATGTTTTTTTTAAAGAACCTTATGTTTTCAGTGAAGGGATCGTTAAAAACGCATATTTGACTGCGAATAATGTGTGTGAATTTACCCTCAGCAGCATGATTCTCTGCCAGAATATGTTCTGAAAAATATTTGCGAAGAACGCTACTTGGGTTAGGTTGGGTGAGATTTGGCTGTCGACATAACTAAAAGAGGGCAGGTTTGTCGTGACTTTTCATTGGCCGGAATTAAGACTCATCACCTGAACTGTTGAATAATAAATACTGAATATTTGATTCTGGTTACGCGATCGAATGCTCCGTAGGTCTTGATTCGTAATTTATCAATTGTGAGTCCAGCCTAAGAAGACAACAGCGGTAGGAGTTTAGTAATATACAGGATCCGGAAATGTTGCGAATAGACTTCAGGGCGTGAGACTTCAAACATGCATATACTTAACTTTCATCTCCAATTAGTTGGTGGGCCGCGGTGGTGCAGTGGTTAGACTACTCGCCTCCCATCTAGGCTCACCGGGTTCGATTCCCGGCGGGGTCGCCCCCAGATTTTCGCATGTGGGTACCGAGACGGACGATGCCGCTGGTCGGCTGGTTTTCTCAGAGATGTATAGTATCCCACGCTCTTGCGTTCCGGCGCTGCCCCATACGCACGTCACTTCGCCTTCATCGACTCCACTATTGGTTCGCAGTATTTCAGACACGCCACGGGATGGACGCGAGCCAATGGTGAGTGAAGGGATTTGGGCGGCCCTTGACAGCAGCAGCGCCGTGATGAGGGGGCGGGGAAAACGGGCCGACCAGCGGCATCGTTCGCGAAAATCTGGAGTGACACGGCCTGGGATATAACCAGGTTCGCCTTGGTGGGAGGCGAGCAGTCTAACCGATCAGCCACCGTGGTCCCTGCGAGCCAATAGTATAGTTGCGATAAAACAGGGACAGGATGCCACGCTACCATGGTCTGGGGTAAAACTAACAACGCCACTGGAGCAGCAGCCAATGAACAAACAGCTAATAATCGAGGATGCATTGAACTGTAGAGTTCAGTATACAGGTCACTGAATTGGCGAAACTTTTACTTACCTGACATTAGATATCAAGTAATAAGAAATGACGTGGCATTGGCAACCGGACCATACGCCTTACTTAATCGTCTGGGAGTCGCTGCGTTCTCGTCTATGGCAAGTCGGTCTTGCAGGTAAGTGTGCTGTGACATAACTTACGTGTGACCATCAACTCTACTGCGATCACCCGCGGTAGGACTCATATACAGGCTGTTTCAAAATTCGTGTTACTACGCTCTAGGGTTGGTAGTGCACGATAAATGGAACAACTTTTGTGCATAAACACGGGGCCGGAAACAATTAGTTGCATTCCTAGAGGGCGTGAGAATATTGTGGTAGGCAACCCGCTATCCTCAATGTGACACGTGCTTTGAGGAGTGTAATGTCGTTCGATAACTGCCAGAAATGACATTGAGGTGAGCATTTGCAGTAATAGGCTTACGTTGTTCGTGGTGTTTTAGTTTTGTGGTGTTTGTTGGGATATGGTGGCGGTTGTTTACAAAATACGTTTCACTCTCCACGTGAGCCACACTTAGTTACAGATACAGTTCAACATGGCGGCCACCTTCACGGATGCGCAGTCGACAACGACGGAGCACTCTTTCTTCAGTCGCCATTCCTACGTCTTGAGCAGCCTGCATGTTTGCTGCAGCTGTATGTATTCGCGCGATGAGGGTAATTTCTGAATCCACGGGAGTCTCCTACACTAGCGACATCCTGAGGCCCAGAGAGAAAGAAGTTAATCTTGATGAGATCCGGGGAACGTGGCGGCTAAGGTACACGCCCACTAGCGATGGAACTATTATTTTCCGACAGCGTGTTTATACGCAAAAGTTGTTCCATTTAACGTATACTACCAGCCTTAGAGCTTTGTAACACGTATTTTGAAACATTCTGTATATGAAATACGATCAATGCCATGTAAGTATTTTTTTCGATTTAGTTGCAATTTTTAAATGAAGTAATTGTGGAAGACAACATTATGCTAAACTCATCTTATGACAGATTATCAAACATGTGAACATATTTCGTTATATTTCCGCTCTATTGCGAAGAAGAAAGATCATTCTTTGCATACGTTCCAACAAAATACAAATTGGAGAATTTCACACAATTATATTTATAATTGCAATTATCCAATTTACTTATTTGCAAAACGGAAAAATCTGGTATACATGCAACACCAGTGCACCCTTGCGGCGAAAATCTTTTGTTGCTAAACTAAAAGCATTGAGCTTTCCAACCTGAGTAGAACAGACCTTAGCAGGGGCAAAAAGCGTACGAGCAAACAATCGATGTATCGATTGTAACATACAAATTAGTGGCAAATCAAGAGGAAAGGTGACGGATCTGCAGCCACTGCCCTCTCCAGTTTCCGTTGTAACGATGTTGTAATAATGTTTCAACTACAATGCGTTTATTGAAATAGCATACATTTACACACACGTCTGTTTCAAAACAGACTCTTTACATCAACTTAATTCCTTCTTCTTAGCCGATTTTCCGAAGTAATAAAGGGCTCGTGATACCACCTTCATGTCTGTGAATGTGTGTGTTCGTGTGTGTGTGTCCATCTTCAGAGGTTATCTTTATAAGCTTAGCCATTGTGTCTAGAAGAAGTGTATATTTTGTGTAGTTTCTAGTAAAGGCTGTTCACGACAAAGTGAGCATTTTTGAAATCTACCTTTGAGAAATGTCACTGGCGCTACCCGTGTATGTTTTAACGGGCGTGCTGAGCTGCATGCGCCGTCAAGTTGGTAACAACGAAGGGAAAGTAGTTCCACGACTTAACGTCGAAATAAAAGTGTTAGGTAAAGCATTTGTGAAAACTGAAATAATTTTTTTTTATGCATCTAAGTGTAAGAATTAGCAAATTTGTAAATTATTTACTTTTTTTTTATAATGTCACAGTTTCATTTGAACGACGCAGGAACAAAGTGATCAGGCCATTGGCAGAGTTAACATTGCATGCAGTGGAATAATACACATCTTGCATGCAAGAAGAACTCGAGCAGTGCTTTCAAAAGTGCTCAGTTTACCGTGAACAGCCTGTGTTCCTAGGTTAAGTACGTTGCGAACTGTGACATTAAATTACATGAAGTAAGGGTAAGTTGTATCAAGTTAGTTCACATAATGTACAATTTCTACCTTTGTTTTCAACCAGCAAGATTAAACCAGCGCGCGATCACTGCTCCTTTCCCATGTAACAGTTATCATGCAAGCTTGACGTACCGTCAAAAAAATGAGCACTGAATCATTTTTTCCGTACTTACCTTTGTGCAGCAACTTTGTAATCAAACTAATACTCCATAATTATCTCCTTTCCTCTGAAATTTCCGTGTTCACCAACACCGATGCTGCGACATCCCTTTTGACTTCACCCAAGATGACCAGGAATCGTTATTTCCATGTTTGCAAGCTTACAATAAAATGTGATTTTTCTAGCAAGTGAATATCTCCTGCGAGCAGACAGTATCGCAAGATGCAAGTCACCGGTGCTTGCGATATTAACATGAATCAGAGAATCATCCACTTCGCTTTAGAAATATAATTACTATGTTCTAACACACATTTGTTTAATACTGCTCACTGTATACTGATTATTTATTCTACTATTTTTGTTTGGATACTGACAGAGGTCTTTCTGCATTGTGGTGGTACATTTAATAACTCCTTAGGATGACTAAAGATATAAACTTCTGTAATGTGCTCAGTAACAAAATTTGTGAGAGGGGGGCAGAGGGTCGTCGGCCTTCATTATGGAAGTCTGAGGGGGCAGGAGGGTCAAAGTTCAAAACATTAATTAATTGTCTTAAAGATACTCGGATTTCGACTAGAAGTGTAAGTTAATGTGGAGATATTTATTACTCTGATAACATTTTCAGCTTAAGCTAACAATGATTACGCATGAGCGAGTAGCTGTTTATAGAAAGCATTCTTCAGCAACCGGAGCTACACCAAGTTATCTCTAGCGATGTCACATTTCACGAATGGCTGTGCCAACAAAGTGATGCTGTAGGCGTCAAGATTGTGTTCGTTAAAGACGAACTATTACAATTTACAGAAAAATATATATAACTTGTATATTCATGCTGATTACTGAGTCAGCTTCTCTAAAGGTAATATTTTCATAACATCATGGTATCATCATTGGCAGCATTATGTCAATGATGACGGATATTATTGTCATGAATGATGCAATCGAAAAGGTACCAAGCATATATTATATTTTTTTCGGACATTAAAGCATTGCTGAGTATGGTTGTCTCTGTTTGTTTTGCACATTTCCCCACGTCAAGCCACACGGATGTTAATAATACGTTGCTGTGTCCTTTCTGAAAATACCCACACACGTCCACACACACAGTACATTGTTCTGTAGGCTGTACACGTTCAACTGAGCACTTTTGAAAGCCTTTCTTGGTATATACGTGTACGCACGTTGTGTATTCATCCACGATATATGAAATTAACATTGCCATCAGCCTGGTAACTTTATTCATGCTTGGGTCAAGTGAAACTGTCAAATTATTTTGAAAGGTAAATATTTCTACCATTGAAGATAACAAAACTCAAAATAAATCATTTTAGTATTCGCAAACGTTTACAGAACACTTTAAATTCAACGTTAGCATATGGAACTAATTTCTCTCAGTCATTGCCAACTTTACTGGACGCATCCCATTTTTAAATACATGCATGTAGTGGCAGTGACATTTTTCAAAGGTTGATTTCAAAAGTGCGCAATTAACCGTGAACAAATTATAAGCAAATAAAAATCGCAATATCGTAGATTTTGTAGTTTTATTATTCCAAATATGAACAAATGAACCATCGTGTACGGGTGTATTGAGGTCTAGAGGGAGAACTACTCGGTGAAGTAGTCGGTTATTTCGACCTGCTTCTCGGATGCCAGACCGCAGATGTGGAATATGTCGTGATAGACGTCTCGCAGTCTCGCCAGGGCCATCTTCTTGACGACATCTATGACCTCGTTCACCAGACAGTCCTCAACACCAGAACACGAGACGAAGATGTCCCATGCAGAAGTGTGCACCGGCCACCTTCCAGGCGATGGTGGTCAGAGTAGTGGATGGCCTCATCGGCGAATTCACACTCGCCTACCTGGACGATGCGGTGATATTGTCGGCAAATTTTTAAGAATTACTTACACCACCTGTCACTTGTGCTCGAGAGGTTGGCCATCAACGGCCTCATGTGAGCAACTGCAAAATGCCACCTCTGAAAGACCAGCATCGACTTCCTGGGGCATGTCGACGATGAAGGCAATAGACCCAAACCCCGGACAACTGCGGCTGATTGACGAGTATCCACCACCACATACACTTAAGCAGCTCCAGAAGTTCTTTGAGCTAATAAACTGGCTCTGGGAGCACATCCAAGACAATACCATCATAACCGCACCACTCACCGACCTGCGGTCAATCCAGCTGCAGTTTAAATGGGGTGGCCCCGCCGACTACGACTTCCAGAAAATCAAGGCACGTTTCAGAGTGTGCCCATTCTTGATGAGGTACGATGCCACAAAACACCTCTACCTGCAGACCGCTGCCAGACAAGGAGGACTCGGTGCTTTGCTCCACCCATGCAGTGACAATGGCGAATGTTACATCATTGACTTCGCTAGTGCTAAATTCAGACTAACTGAGTGGAGGTATGACATCAACGAATGTGAATGCTTGGCGGTGGTATGGTCCATCAAGTAGTACAGTGCGTACATAGAGTACCAGTGCTTCACGATTCGCACTGACAACCACTACTTAGTCTGGCTCCACACCATGTGCGAGGCATGAAGCAAGCTGACCTGGTAGGCATTGCTACTTCAATCTTACGACTTCATCGTAGAGCATGTCCTGGGCAGCGAAAAACAGCAAGTAGATGCACTGTACAGGTCACCATGCACTGATTTCGTGGTGCAGGATGACACAGAGAAGGGGAGATTTTACCACCAACAACGCGGGAACCACTGAGTGAGGTAAGCCTTCACCAGATAAATGCCACCAACAATAACCTCACTGTATGTGACCTATAACATGATGTGTTGCAAGTGCAGCTAGAGAGCACACTGACTTATGAGCAGAAAGACAGTTGCGCCCAGAAATCTGTCGAGATTTGGTGCATAATAGATAACCGTTTAGAAACATGTTCTGCTAGTAACCACGACGCGGGGAGGCTGTTTGTTTCCCCAGTGTTACACAGCAGGTACTGAGACACATGCACAATAGAAACATATCAGGACACCCAGGAATGGAGCAAACAATTCTCAATGTGCTTGAACATTTATTTTGTCCTGGACTAGACAAGCATACACGCAGGTACGTGCAACAGTGTGTTAGGTGCAACTAACTCAAAGCATGGCGAGCTGACGGGGCACAACCACAACAGCCCAGACTGCCCACTAAGCCCTTCTAGACGGTGTCCATCGACCTCATGCAGCACTACCTAAAGTTCTCAGGGGGAAGAGATTCATCATTGCGGTTACCGATAACTTATCCAGGTGGGTCGAGGCATATCGCATCATTAGCGCACGAGCCACGAGTGTTGCCAAGTCCTGCAGACAGACTTCTTCCCCAGGGTGGGGATATCCGCAGAAGCTGCTTACCGATAATGGCACACAATTCACCAACAGGAAGTGGCACGAATTGTATACCCGTTAGGGAGTGCAACATCTGAAGATAGCGATCTACCACCCACATGCCAAATGCACAAAGTGAAGCAACCAGGAGCTCAAGAACGAGCTGCAGCTCTGTATGGACGAACAGAACACTACCTGGGTCGACCATCTGCCTGCCGCCCTCTTCACCATCCGTCGGTGTGTCAATGAAGCCAACAGCAAGTCACCTACCAACATCCTGCTTGGCCACAATCTCGTCCTGCCTGTTGAGTTTGACTGCCCATGGACAGAAGACAGTGGTGACCAAGTCAGCAGTAACACCCAACATAAACAAATGAATGTAATGAGAGGGAGGACCAAGAGTTACACACTCACCAGCGAGGTTACATCGCATGGTGGCTGCAGCAACCACACGACTACCACCTGCACTAAGGCCCTGTCAGCACATATACATCCATGTACACCCACAGTCCGCAGCATGCAGAGACTTGTGTGCGGACTTTGAGGCGAAGTTGAGAAGGCCTCACGCGATTGTACGAGCCATCAAACCCACCACCTACCTGCTCTGGCTTGGTAGAAAGACTCTCAAGGTGCACCACAATGAAGTGCGCCTAAAACCAGGTTACGTCGACGATGATGCCGCACCAGGTTCCCCATGATGGTGACCCCGATGGGGTGATGAGGGCAGTGCTACAGCAGGGACACCACTGTCAGCTGAGTGTTGACCACCAGGTGATCAACTCTCCTTGGCCACTGCCAGCCCAGGTCACTACCAGTAACAGTGGGGTCTGTGGTGCAGCAGCAACAACAACAGGAGCAGTGATGGTGGCAGCGAAAGCAGTGAGGCACTCAGATCGCCTCTCCCCTTTGTTCTAGCAGGAGACATCAACCAGCACGAAAGTGCCTGACATGTGGTGATGCTACCACGTCCCACACCACAGCAGCCCACCCACATCAACGCCAGCATTAACCGCACCAGCACCATTCAGGCCACCCAAGGGCCCCATATGTGCTACGGCCCCCATTTCAAGGGACCACAACCTGTAACTGCAGCACCTGAAGACACGCAGCCCGCAAACAGTCTCAGCAGAAGGGGGTCGTTTGATGCAGGAGAGCATCCTGCCTTCCAGACCGTTTGCGATACTGCATGTTCACCACATCAACCGGCACCAGTGTGCCCTTAGTGCACTGTTCAGTGCCACATGCAGTGTAGCTCGAGTGCATTATGATAGACTCAGAACACATTAATTATAGGGCAATTTAAGATAAAATACTTAAAAGCAAAAGAAAAACATGCCAGGCATGTGAATGACAGCCACCTGGCAATGCTGTAGCCAGTGAAATTCAACACCTAATTGGAAGTGAAATTCAAATTCTTTTATGAGAAAATGCAGTAACTTACTTAATGTGTATTAGCGTTATTATGTTTTTTTTTAAATCGAGATTGTCTATAAAGGCCTCCAACATTGTAAGAAATCATTTAGTGTGGTGACATTCCCCGTCCATTTTACAACTTTAACATTAACTAACATTTGTTAATAAACGGGGATGTCACCAATGTGTGTAATTTAATTTGTACAATTTTTCATCGCCATAATTACATCACAGAGTGTACCGTCAAACGGGGTCACTTTGCTCCCTTTGAGGTAACATTGTTCCAAAATCTAAAAATCTTCGAGAGAAAATGGGGAACGAAATACATAGAGCACATGAGAAACACATCGAAAAGTGGGACGTCTATCATGTTTTGTGGTAGCGCCTCTGGAGAGTTACTACCTCTGTTCCTCCTTTACAAAGCCAAAAGTATGTGGAGCACGTGGACCGAGAATGGACCGACTGGTGCTAGGTACGAAACAGTCCTAGTGGTTGGCTTGACACTCCTACTTTCCTGGAGTGGTTTCAATCCATTTTCCTCCCTGCTACTCGCAAACTACAAGGCAGAAAAGCAGTGATTTGTGACAATCTTGGGGCTATTATTTCCATTGAAGTGGTGGAATTGTGTGAGAATAATAACATTGCGTTTATTTGTCTCCCTCCAAATAGTACGCACCTCACACACCCATTGGATGTTGCAGTTTTCCGAAGTGTTGAACACGCTTGGTGTCGGATCTTATCATAATGGAAGGATGCCAACGGAAGTGAGTTGATAAAGAAGGAAGACATGCCTCAACTTCTCAAGCAGTTGTTAGCATCAACATCTGACGACATTGAAGAAAATCTTCGGTCCTGGTTTAAGGCTTGTGGAATTTGTCCAGTCGACCTGGAACAACTACTGAACCACGTCAAAAGAAAACCTGCTTGTGATGAGGGGGCTATCCAAAAATCTTTCCTTTACAGCTTGGAAAAGAAAAGGGAGGAATGGACAAAAAAGAAAAATGTAGGAAGAAGGAAGAAGCTCAATGTTCCATCGGGGAAAAGCATTGCTTTGGATGATTTAATAGAGGAAGAACCACCTAACTCTGCTCGACCTGTAGCTCTGCGACGTCAGGGAAAAAGAAGAATAGAAGATAGTGACAGCGAAACTGAGGTCATTGATGAAGACAATATCTGTGAAGATTCTGATAATGAGACTCTGGAGGCTTACTGTGAAAGGCAATTGGCCTAAATTGAGGAAGATGAGCGGAGCTATCAACAGGGAAGCAGGCATGGCACACCAGAACAAGTTCGAGTCACCAAGCCTGTCGTGAAGTTGCCTGGTGAATATTGCATTGTTAAGTATGATGACACATTTTATCCCGGGCTTATATTGAGCCTGGATAACGAATCAGCCAAAGTGTCAACAATGGTCAAAGGTTCAAAGGCATGGAAATGGCCAGAACGAGAGGACATCATTGATTACTCTTGGAGCGACGTAGTTTGTGGCATCGATGAACCTCGCTGTATCTCTCGAACAAGGAAACTGTACCAAGTACCTGATTTAGTGCATTTCAGGTCATAACTGGTCCCCAGTCCCTACTGTGAAAAATGTAAATTTAATTTGGAAAAAATGTTTAATTTTTGTCAATTTTTGAAAAAATAAATTTTTGTAAGCAATTGGTTGTTGTATATGTGGCTCAATTAATGCAATGGATGGGGCGAGAATGCCCCTTGGGTCTATTCAGATTTGTTTTCTGTTAACTTTGAAAACTGGAGCAAAGTCTTCAAACCCCTGGGTTACATTGCTCCAATTTTCAACAAAAAAATTTTCAACTTTTTAATGATGTATTAATATCTGTAACGTCAGAATCTGGTAATAGGAAGCCCCTACTTGAAGCAGGCCAAAAATCGGGATTTTTTAAGTGAGTTAAATACATGAAAAATTATGAATTAAAAAAAAACTCAAAACAGTGGAGCAAAGCGACCCCGTTTGACAGTACATGTAATGTTTCATCATTCTGCGTTTGATGTCGGTTGTCACCACTTGTGGCAGCAGCGGACATTACTCGCCCCAGTTCGTCTAGCACCTGAACAAGACCAGCGGTGTGGTTGCCCGCTCTACAAGCCCCTTCAGTACCAGCAAGTAGGCTGCAGCCATTTTCACAACAATAGTTATATATTAGTCAACCGGAACATTTGTGTTATTTTAATGTACTGAAGGGAGAGCCACCCGCACTCTCGCTGGAGAGTTTAACGAAATTGCGCTTCAATCTAAGACCACATGTTTTTCACCGTTTAAATGCTGAGCCCATTAAAATGTATCATTCACTCATTATGCAACTGTAGTAATGACAGTGAATAAATCGCCTAACCAAGTGAAATCATTGTCAATTCATTGTAGGGCATCTTTTGTAGCATCACCCACATTTATTTAGCATAGTTCAGGCGTACGAGACTTCCTACAGTCTCATCGTCAGTTATAAAAGTGCAACAGTAAGTAAGCGACAACTCATCAAACCAACTGACGGAGGATTACCAGGGTCGCCATGGGCCGTCGACCGGACGATCCTCATCATTAGCTCACCACTGAGTTATGGCGCCGGGCAATATAACATCAAACCAGCCCTGGGTAACCTCGCGACCACGTCACAGACAGATAGATATAGCCATAAATATTACTCGAAACATAAAGAAAATTTAATTTTCAAATCCGTAAATTGCATGTCTTCGTAGTGGGCGTAAAATTTTTATTTAGCTTGTAATTGTTTTGTTTTTATGTAGAGCAGTGACGTGACCAACAGCAATTGATGTTCCTTTCTCTACTAACAGCGCTGAGGTTACTGGTCAGCAGGAAAATATTTTGGAACACTCACAGCCAGTCAGCGGTCTCGGCGGCAGAATTCTCGTCATAAATTTTGACAGTACAAATAAATGGCGTCATCTATGCCCGATGAGTTTGTTGTCATGTCATTAGCAATGAATGGTGTTTTCCTTTATAGGAGGATTAATTCGTAAGAAAAATAATATGGACATTTAATTCAGGGGAGTTAATTGATATTAACCAAGCCTTATTCTCTTTGCATCCTCTGCAGATAACAGCAATAGTTTCTTGGAAATAAATAGCATATACCACCACCATAATTGTTCGCCTGCAACTCCTGAGTATGCGCTACCTTTCGCACATAAGTGGTTTCAGCAGGAAATGTCTCCAGCGCAGACGCCAAAACAACTCTCGTCAGTGACTCAACACCAGCACTAGAAATAAAGGAACTCTCGTCGGCATTCTCAGCAGCTAACAGTAGAAAAAGGAATGCGGCCTATGGCCCCGAAATCTCAGATTTAACTATGATCGACTGTGGGTGTCGTTAAGGTTTATTCTACTCAGGTTGGGAAGCTCAATGTTTTTAATTTGGCAACAATATTTTTTTGCCACTATGTAAGAGCAAGTGACTTATATTTACCGAATTTTATTTATTTTCTACATTCTAAAACAAAAGAATTGCAATAATCTCTAATACAATATAAAAAAACTACTTAAGTAAATAACATACTTCTCTGTTATTATGCGCGTAGCTTAAAATTTTAATTTTAATTGAGCTCTTTGGAACACTGCGTACATAGCGATGCAAATTTCCCCTATGCCAAACTCTCACATAAGAAAACTTGTTCTGTTCCTAACTTGAGTAAAAGTGACATTAATGTCGTATATCAACACATAGTTCTTGTGACTATATCTCTGTCCTTTGTTAATTATAACGCAAAAAAAAATTACTTCCGATATAACCCTTTTAATGTAGTCGACTATTATTCGATGGTTATCGACTGTACAGATATTATGGGTGAAATGTTGGCTATATAGTTACCTTGGTTGGCTACATTGATTGTTTATATTTACAGTACGTTGTCAATTGATGTAGGCTTGTCTCGAGTGGAAAATGATTTGCGGTTCTGCAAGACCTCCGAAGCAATGAAAAAAACAGCATTCCTAAATGAAAGCAAAGTTTTTTCCGGAGTGGACTGTGATGATGACAGTATTTCAGGACAATGATTCTTAGGAATACGTGAGTGTGCGAGAGGTCGGGCCATGTATTCGAGGTTAGGCCATAAGAGCTACTACACGAAGATGACGTTCAAAGCAAACGTGATCGTGGTGAACCGCTACAAGGCGTTCTTCGCGGCGCTGTTCCTGTTCTTCGTGGTGATCACGTTTCTGATCTGCGTGCTGTCCGCGGGCGGGCGGGAGCTGGACGCGCGGGTGTACGGACGCGTCGTCCTCGACCAGCTCGACGTCGCGCCGGAGGTGGTGGTGAGGGGCGACGCCCCCGTCACGAGGACCCGCGGCAACGCCACCTACTTCGACAGCTTCGACGTGTACCGGTGCGGGCGCGAGGGCGCCGACGCCATGCTCGTGTACGTGTACCCCTTGCGCAAGTTCGTGGACGAGCGGCGCATCCCGCTGGGCGGGCAGATGTCGCGCGAGTTCCACCTCGTGCTGCAGGCGATCGCCGCGAGTCGGTACTACACGCCCGACCCCGACAAGGCGTGCGTCTTCGTGCCGTCCGTCGACACGCTCAACCAGAACCGCTTCCGTGTGCGCGAGACTTCGCAGGCGCTCGCCTCGCTCAGCCAGTGAGTGACACGCCTCATTGCCCCTCCCCTACCCTCCTCTGCCTTCTACCCAAGGCTTGGCGGTAATTATTAAGTTTAGGGGCTTTCCTGTAAAAACAAAAATAATTCACGGAAAATGCTATATTTCCACTCTACTAATGATGCAGAACACGAATATACTAGGGGCATTAACGTCCGACTAATTTCGTAATATGTGCCCACCTAACCTAACCCCACAATGGGTGAATCACTATTTTACATTTTTAAACTATTCTAGGATTGTAGGGTTTTACACTAACCTAGGATTTTCGGATTTTACACTAGCCCAGGATGTTTGGGTTTTACAATAAACTACGAATGTAGGAATGTAGGATTGTAGGGATTTAAAGGAACCGTAAAACACACCTAAATAAAGTAAATTGACTCATCTAGGTAGGGGGCTGGTATAATTCCTCTGACGTTGATAGACGTAAACAAACATATTTCACAAGTTTTTAAAAATGTTCTACTTATTTTAACATTACGCCCTCTTGAATATGAACAAGGTAAGCCGTGCAGAAGCCATTCATGCAACTTTTGTTGGTCTAGGACGTTTTGTTCAGAAACGTAAACAAACTGGCTATACTGCTCATTTCACAATTCTGTTCAATTTTTTTTTAATATGTTGTACTTCTTTTAAAGCTACGCCCCTATTATATTTGTGTTCTACGTGATTAGTAGAGTAAAAATATATAATAATTTTGAATTTTTTTTTTTTTTTTTTTTTGTTTTTTTCAGAAAAGCCCCTAAACTTAATAATTACCAAATATTGCCGCAATGCTATACGTCAAATGCAATGCTTTAAAATTTGGCCAACATTCAAAACTTTGCGTTTAACACCAACCAATCAGAATTCAAGACGTCACAAATAAGAACAAATGGTACAGACGTTTGGCAATAGATGACACCACCATCATGGGTCAATTCTATTCTGTTGTATGTAAATAAACAAATAACGCAAAATGCATTTAGAAATAATTAAGCGTCATTATGAAGTCTAAATCATTTTTGTACCTGTTAAAGTCCATTGTAGACATGCCAGTTTTCTTATTGTGGCATTTTGCGTCAAGTTGGTTGTAGACGAGGCTTTAGATCCTTTCCACAATACACAGATGCATAAGAAAACTGAAGTCCCGTCTACACTTGACATGGCACACATAACATGCATAGCATAATGAAGTAAAAACCTGTATTTGAGATTGCAACATCTGCAACTAGTATTTGGCATGACTTGCTTGGAATCATTTCCATGACTTGGCGTTAAGATGGTCATCTCTTGAGTATCTCACGCCAAGTTTTTAACACCGACCAACTAATGCATATCAAATTTCTTGTTCTGAAAAAATATTTTATATTAGTTTTCTCTTTCTAATTTGTGAGACCAGGGTTTTTTCTTTCACGTTAATGCAGTTTGTAGGCGGACGGTTTCGCTTGTTATATTTTGTAAGTAATGTTGTTTAAGCCAAGTCAATTGTGGACGAGGCCTGGCACGGAACACGTAAACGAAACAAGCGGACATATTGTGACTAAATTTAACTGTTTTGCAATACCAAGAAACGTCGAGTTCTGCGACTTGGGAAACAAAAATACTCAGTTGTTACAAATTACCGATGTAAGTTTTGTAATATTCACTCCTAATTTTCCATATTTTTACAGTTTTTTAAATTGTTGAAATATAACTGCTAAAACATGTGCAGGTCTTTGTTAAAACAAAATTGATAATAGCCATGGCAAATTTGTACACTTAATGCCTTATATACCACAATGGCCGCAAAAATAATATCAACACACCAAATGCTCAATTCCTGTTGACTACACTGATTCACGGACATGGAATAGTTGGGAGTTGACCAGCTGTATTACATGGATCCATGCGTTATCCCTGTATGCATGCACCCCTAGAGCTTGGAGAGTGTAACGTGCTCCACTTCCGTGGTACGTATCTGCATCCGTGTCCTTGTACAACGCGCCTTACAGAAAGACGCTAGCCGTGGTAGGGGGCCTCTCTAGTTCTCGTAAGCAGCTGTGTATCCTAATTTTTTTTTTTTTTAACAATGGAATATTTCAATGTAAATATTTTTACAGAAAAGAAACTAAAGTTAATATTTTGTTGCCGAGTTATAAATTTAGTTATCGGAACATAAGTGTGGTCGTTGAAAAGTGGTGAGCGACCGAGAGTCAGCCTTACAGCTCACGTGTTTCAAGGTCGTGAACACACGCACCAGGCTAAACCATTTATTGGGGTCACTAAACTTTATCATGGAGGCCCAGCATGTAATGACATCGCTAATGAACTCTGTGCCTCTCTTCTTTCTCTCATAATAAATCGTAAAGTCTTTTTTGATTGAAAAGAAATCAGGAAAATAGTACGTAGACCAACCAGCACTAATTATGCGTGATCATAATGACAGGCATTTTGTTATATTCACAGTGCATACTTTGAATTGTGGTAGTTGGGAGGTTTATGAAGATCAGGATGATAGCAGGGTGAAAAATGTAAAAATAAACATTGTTATCGGTACAACAAATGCTTAAGGGCACAAAAAATGTATAAATACGTGCACAAATTACATATATTTAAGAGTGCCATCTTGCTGTAAGTACTTTGCGTATTGGTCTGCTAGCGTGCGAGCAGTAAGACTGACGCAATTACTCGCATAAGAAATAACATCACCTTTAAATGTGGCCCTGGAATGGCATGCAGTCTTCCTGACAGAATCCCACCTCTGCGAAAATGTCACTGGAAGTGTCCGTCCACTACTTCAAAACTCCTCGGCCAAAATTTTCATTGTGGAAGTACGTGAAGCAGCCATTTACACTCTGAAGAAAATGCATCGGAAAGAAAACAAGTTAGACAACATAAACTACTTATCATTCAGAGGTGGAAAGTTTCTCGAGTGTGCACGGGACTAAAGTTAATGTTAAAGTTCTTAACTGGGATCTGCTGATGTTTATTGCGAAACTAACAAACTTCAGTATTTGCCAATGTTGTGAGCAAATATTTTACAAGATAAACACTTTATTTCAGGTCTGTATTTTACACCAAAAGTTAATGTACGAATTCAAAGTTCGATAAGAAACTCGAAAGGATAACATCACTCTGGCAAATTATTTGTTCACAAGTTGGCGAATGTTGCTGCCAGAGATTGTCCTTTCTAAGCTTTTCTACTTAGGCTGCCAGAAACGTGTAAATTTCAGTTGTTGTGTTTTGCATTGATTTCTGTCGCACGCACTCTGAAACACGACAGTCTCAGCTACCTCTGTTGGCGTGTGGAGGCTGTTGACGTGAGAGTAACATTCCAAGAATTTGAGTAACAGCACAAAATTGAGTATAAGTTAGCCATAAATTAAAACATTAGTCCAAAGCTCAACACTCATTACAACTATAAATATTACTATTATTACGCATAAGTAATAAGGCACTTTTCTTGCTCATCACCCATCAACTAAGCAGACATTAATCATAAATATTGCACATGTCTTGTCATGATCATACAGTAATAGCGATAGTGTTTGTTGTGCAGCTGGAACGGCGGGGCGAACCACCTGGTGTTCAACATGGTGCCCGGCGTGGGGCCCGACTTCAGCACCGTGGTGGAGCTGTCCCTGGGACAGGCGATGACGGCGGGCGCTGGCTTCTCCTCCCTCACGTACCGCCCGGGCTTCGACGTCTCCCTGCCCGTCTTCAGCCCTCTGTCCGCGCGCCTGCCGCGAGACAACCCGCCTGCTCTCGACAGGTCAGCGTGCCGCTGTGCTCTGGCACCAGACGAGGGGATTGTGCACGCTGTTTCCACTGCTTTGTGTGTACTGCTAGTGGCAGTTTGCATTATGTTCGTAATACACTGAAGAGCCAAAAACACTGGTACACCTGCCTAATATCGTGTAGGGCCCTCCGAGCACGCAGAAGTGCCGCAAGACGACGTGGCACGGACTCTACTAATCTCTGAAGGTATACAGGAGGCAATTCACGCCATGAATCCTGCAGGGCAGTCCACAAATCCAATCTGCGCCAATTTGAGAAAGGGTTGCACGTCTGTCACGTTTAATGATTCTCGTCAGTCGTCGTTTGTCCCGTTCTTTCACGATCTTTTTCCGGCCGCAGCGATGTCGAAGATGTGATGTTTTACCGGATTCCCGATATTCACGGTACACTCGTGAAATGGTCGTACGCGAACATCCAAATGTTATCGCTACCTCGGAGATGCTATGTCCCATCTCTCGTGCGCCGACTATAACACCACGTTCAAACTCACTTAAATCTTGATAACCTGCCATTGTAGCAGCAGTAACCGATCTAGCTGCCGACCGCATCGCGTTACTCTGATTGGTTCCATACCTCTGTTATTTGCATACACATGCCTATACAAGTTTTTTTTGGCTCTTCAGTGTGTAACTTGGAAGTTATGCACGTTTGTATCGTGTCTTACCTATGTTTGCACTGTGTATTTTATTCATCATTTTGATTGTGTTTTATGTTATAATACACCTGATGATCAGGGGCAGATCCAAGGAGGGGCTAAGCAGGCATAGAATTTACCTTACAAAGAAGTCCATGAAGAATATTGGTACCAGATAGGTATTTTCGCATGTATGCGACATTCCTTTTCTTCCTCAAAAACTATTTGTATTTTGCTTGCAGCGGTTAAGCATGGTTTTATGATATTTAGATGTTTTGTATATTGTACACCAACATAAAGTTTTTAACAGTAGTGTCAAGCCTACAGTGATACATAGCAAGTAGTAAGTCATAAGTACTGATGCAATGATGTTCCACCCTTCAAAATGACAATAATGGAAACAGTTTTTACTAACTGATAGCCAACAGAATGGTTTCCACATGTAAGAGTGATATTTCTCTGGGAATCACTAATTTTTACATTAAGTGTTAAAATGTAATAGCTTCCAGTCATTAAATGCAGGACAATTAATTACAAAAAATTTTTACACAGAAGTTGCAGGAGCTCTGTAACTGCCAATAAATGAGGCTATTTAAAAAATCGATTATATTTTGCTTGCACTTTACAAAACTTTATTTTTGATTATGTGACAGACTGTGTTGTACTACAGAAAAAAATTGTGTGTTTGTCCA
This sequence comes from Clitarchus hookeri, assembly GCA_002778355.1. Taxonomy (NCBI): domain Eukaryota; kingdom Metazoa; phylum Arthropoda; class Insecta; order Phasmatodea; family Phasmatidae; genus Clitarchus; species Clitarchus hookeri. The sequence goes on from NQII01003568.1 coordinate 68,751, forward strand.
ATAACAGTTTACCTGGCTATAGATATTCTCTGTCTCATATAAGTTGGCCAGATCCTTGACAGTCAGTGAGTGGCAACTTGAAGTATATGAAACAAACAAAGTGCCATTTACAAAATCCTGTATCAGCTGATGCACGAACAAACAAAAGTTAATACTACATTGGCTATTCTGAGTGCACTGCCGACGCACATTAGACAAGCAGAAAATATGCGATGAGAAAGAGTTCCAAGATTAATTAATGCATTTTATTTTACGTGGTCATAAAACAGCGGTTTTTAGTGTTGGAAACTAAACTTCGAGCTAAAGTAGAAATGTATAGGTGTTCAAAAATGAAAGGCACATTAAAACAATCTGTATCCAAATGAAATGCAATTTCAAAACCTTTTTTCACATTTTATTTCCCTCTCCAACCCTGCTTTCTTTGCATGCTAGATTTTAATTCCAAAAAAATACAAAAATATTGCATAATATTGTTGAATTATTTTTTCTAATAATTTGTTGAAATATATTTAAAATTTGTGTCGTTCCAAGCCAGTAATAGAACAACAGTCAAGTTTAAAAATACGTGATCTCTAGAGTAAAAGAAGCGACTCAGACCTCGCTCTGACATGTGCGCGCTATCTATCGGATCTTTTCCGAAGCATTACCAACCAGAAAAGAATAACTTCCCTCCTTCCATGTGCAATATATAACAAATTTACAAACAAATACCAATAGTTTTATTTTTCGCGTGTGCTGCATAATTTTTAAAGTAACATGTATTTCGTGTACAGCTATTTTGAGTACTAGTAATTTCTATTCGGCAGATAATCGTTTGTCTACGTAAATTATTCGCCATATTGTTCTTTGAAAACCCATTTCCTTGTTTCAGAAGAAAGTGGGACACGCGTGAATAGTGTTTAAGCAATTCTAACGTTATTCCACGTCACATGTTTCCAACTTGAATATATTAGCTATAATGTCCAATGTGTGATATAAAAAAAATAAAAGAGAATGGGCAATATTGAAAACATGCTAAAAGAGTGATGTTTAAGACGTTGATGCTTAAAGTACTTTAGCCTGTATGCACTTTTTTTTTGGTAGTTGATAAATTTATAATTAGTGATTTATATTTTTGACATATAACATAATTTTACTAATTAATAATTTTAATACATTTTTTGTAGTTACTAAATGTTTAATTAATTATTTATATTTTTGCCCTTTAACATAATGATTTATGTACTCTTACTATTACTACAATCGCAGCTACGTATTTCTGAGTAGTAAGTTTGCCTTAAACGTCCCTCCAACAGTACATTGACAAGGGGATCAGCTGATAATGACAGCATGAAAATAAACAACATCGTTGCCATGTGGCCGATCAGCTGATGGCGGAAGGATACGTAGTTAGATGTAAACAGTGGTGCTACTTTCGCAGACCTGTCAGAATCTAGCCAACTTATATGAGAGAGAGTTTTTTTTAAATACAGAAATTGAGGTGAAAATGTTGGTAAATTTTATTGCTACTTCAATTTGAAAAATCTCTGGGTACATTTTAATGGCCTTTTTAAGTTTATGAACTATCTAAAAATATTCTCGCCTTAAGGATTATAATATTATAAAATTTTTAACACCTCAGTTAATTCTGAATTTTAAATCATCTGGTGAAATTTTTAATTATTATAATTTTCAGACGTTTGTGACATAGCCGAGGAGTTGAAGAAAGCACATATTAAAGAGTGCCATCTGTAGGTGTGAAACCAGAAACTGTTGAAACCTCAGGCTGTGGATTTAGTTACGGTTGTTAACTGCACGTGTGTGAAAAGTATGATGGAAGTGGAGGAGCAGTTTGGGCGTGTGGTGTTGTGGTAGGCCATGGCTGGTGGTGTCGGCGCAGCTGAACCTGTACTCGGAGCACGTGCGCGAGCTGCTGCGCATCTCGGAGCGTGACCCGGGGCTGGTGGTGGTGGGACCCTGCTCCGGCCGCCTGGAGGGCAACTACAGCGTCCGCTGCCACGGCGACGCGGTCTACCACTACCCCCAGCTCCTACAGGCAAGTATGCACTCTGCTGTTCGTCCACTACCCCCAGCTCCTACAGGCAAGTATGCACTCTGCTGTTCGTCCGCTACCCCCAGCTCCTACAGGCAAGTATGCACTCTGCTGTTCGTCCGCTACCCCCAGCTCCTACAGGCAAGTATGCACTCTGCTGTTCGTCCGCTACCCCCAGCTCCTACAGGCAAGTATGCACTCTGCTGTTCGTCCGCTACCCCCAGCTCCTACAGGCAAGTATGCACTCTGCTGTTCGTCCGCTACCCCCAGCTCCTACAGGCAAGTATGCACTCTGCTGTTCGTCCGCTACCCCCAGCTCCTACAGGCAAGTATGCACTCTGCTGTTCGTCCGCTACCCCCAGCTCCTACAGGCAAGTATGCACTCTGCTGTTCGTCCGCTACCCCCAGCTCCTACAGGCAAGTATGCACTCTGCTGTTCGTCCGCTACCCCCAGCTCCTACAGGCAAGTATGCACTCTGCTGTTCGTCCGCTACCCCCAGCTCCTACAGGCAAGTATGCACTCTGCTGTTCGTCCGCTACCCCCAGCTCCTACAGGCAAGTATGCACTCTGCTGTTCGTCCGCTACCCCCAGCTCCTACAGGCAAGTATGCACTCTGCTGTTCGTCCGCTACCCCCAGCTCCTACAGGCAAGTATGCACTCTGCTGTTCGTCCGCTACCCCCAGCTCCTACAGGCAAGTATGCACTCTGCTGTTCGTCCGCTACCCCCAGCTCCTACAGGCAAGTATGCACTCTGCTGTTCGTCCGCTACCCCCAGCTCCTACAGGCAAGTATGCACTCTGCTGTTCGTCCGCTACCCCCAGCTCCTACAGGCAAGTATGCACTCTGCTGTTCGTCCGCTACCCCCAGCTCCTACAGGCAAGTATGCACTCTGCTGTTCGTCCGCTACCCCCAGCTCCTACAGGCAAGTATGCACTCTGCTGTTCGTCCACTACCCCCAGCTCCTACAGGCAAGTATGCACTCTGCTGTTCGTCCACTACCCCCAGCTCCTACAGGCAAGTATGCACTCTGCTGTTCGTCCGCTACCCCCAGCTCCTACAGGCAAGTATGCACTCTGCTGTTCGTCCGCTACCCCCAGCTCCTACAGGCAAGTATGCACTCTGCTGTTCGTCCGCTACCCCCAGCTCCTACAGGCAAGTATGCACTCTGCTGTTCGTCCGCTACCCCCAGCTCCTACAGGCAAGTATGCACTCTGCTGTTCGTCCGCTACCCCCAGCTCCTACAGGCAAGTATGCACTCTGCTGTTCGTCCGCTACCCCCAGCTCCTACAGGCAAGTATGCACTCTGCTGTTCGTCCGCTACCCCCAGCTCCTACAGGCAAGTATGCACTCTGCTGTTCGTCCGCTACCCCCAGCTCCTACAGGCAAGTATGCACTCTGCTGTTCGTCCGCTACCCCCAGCTCCTACAGGCAAGTATGCACTCTGCTGTTCGTCCGCTACCCCCAGCTCCTACAGGCAAGTATGCACTCTGCTGTTCGTCCGCTACCCCCAGCTCCTACAGGCAAGTATGCACTCTGCTGTTCGTCCGCTACCCCCAGCTCCTACAGGCAAGTATGCACTCTGCTGTTCGTCCGCTACCCCCAGCTCCTACAGGCAAGTATGCACTCTGCTGTTCGTCCGCTACCCCCAGCTCCTACAGGCAAGTATGCACTCTGCTGTTCGTCCGCTACCCCCAGCTCCTACAGGCAAGTATGCACTCTGCTGTTCGTCCGCTACCCCCAGCTCCTACAGGCAAGTATGCACTCTGCTGTTCGTCCGCTACCCCCAGCTCCTACAGGCAAGTATGCACTCTGCTGTTCGTCCGCTACCCCCAGCTCCTACAGGCAAGTATGCACTCTGCTGTTCGTCCGCTACCCCCAGCTCCTACAGGCAAGTATGCACTCTGCTGTTCGTCCGCTACCCCCAGCTCCTACAGGCAAGTATGCACTCTGCTGTTCGTCCGCTACCCCCAGCTCCTACAGGCAAGTATGCACTCTGCTGTTCGTCCGCTACCCCCAGCTCCTACAGGCAAGTATGCACTCTGCTGTTCGTCCGCTACCCCCAGCTCCTACAGGCAAGTATGCACTCTGCTGTTCGTCCGCTACCCCCAGCTCCTACAGGCAAGTATGCACTCTGCTGTTCGTCCGCTACCCCCAGCTCCTACAGGCAAGTATGCACTCTGCTGTTCGTCCGCTACCCCCAGCTCCTACAGGCAAGTATGCACTCTGCTGTTCGTCCGCTACCCCCAGCTCCTACAGGCAAGTATGCACTCTGCTGTTCGTCCGCTACCCCCAGCTCCTACAGGCAAGTATGCACTCTGCTGTTCGTCCGCTACCCCCAGCTCCTACAGGCAAGTATGCACTCTGCTGTTCGTCCGCTACCCCCAGCTCCTACAGGCAAGTATGCACTCTGCTGTTCGTCCGCTACCCCCAGCTCCTACAGGCAAGTATGCACTCTGCTGTTCGTCCGCTACCCCCAGCTCCTACAGGCAAGTATGCACTCTGCTGTTCGTCCGCTACCCCCAGCTCCTACAGGCAAGTATGCACTCTGCTGTTCGTCCGCTACCCCCAGCTCCTACAGGCAAGTATGCACTCTGCTGTTCGTCCGCTACCCCCAGCTCCTACAGGCAAGTATGCACTCTGCTGTTCGTCCGCTACCCCCAGCTCCTACAGGCAAGTATGCACTCTGCTGTTCGTCCGCTACCCCCAGCTNCAGGCAGCTCTCTCTGTTCCAGCGTCTGCTGCTTGATGATGTGTGCAAGGCAGATCAATCATGTGAACTGCACTTGGCACGAAAACTGCTTTAAAAGAGATATATGTTTTGATGTGAGAAGTTTTTTTTCCCAACTACACCCGACATCCACACACACGTGCTGCCTCTATCATCAAGCATAACACACACATCAACACAAAAATATTCGTGGCCAATGCTTGAATTTAATGATTAAAAATCAAGCACGGTGGTGCACTATTTTTTCCTTTTGAATCACTTTCGAGAGGATCTGGGTTTGAATCCCAGTCCGTCCATCCTGATTTTGGTTTTCTATGATTTCCCCTAAATCACTTTGCGTGAATGTACGGCAGTCCATGGCCGATTCCTTTCTTGTTGCATCTTTGAGCAACTTGCCCCGTCTTTAATGACAAGATATTAAGCCCTTCCTACCAAGCTACCAAACTTGTTGTGCTTGAATTTTTTTTAATTTGTAGTTAGTGTTTTGCATTGCATAGTTATGAACAAAAGGGCCAAACAAGATGCATCCAGAATGTCGCTGTCTCCAGACAATGTGAATGTAGACCATCGCCAGTTTGACTTTCTTGCCATGCAAGTGAAATCCACCAAGAACTGTATTATTAAATTACGGTGCAAAATTACAGTGTTGTTCTGTGAACACTCGCAGTTTTCACGTGTGCCTCTGTGTATTGTTGCAGCGAGCCAAGTTCTGCGTGGTGGTGCGCGGGGGCCGGCTGGGGCAGCCCATCCTCCACGAGGCGATGGCCGCTGGCTGCGTGCCCGTCGTCGTGGCGGACATGTTCGTAATGCCCTTCCACGAGGTCATCGACTGGAAAAGGTACAGAACACCGCCCATTCCCGCAAACACTGTTGTTAGGTGTGCATTAACAACTGACGTAGTCTTCGAACCTCCCCCACAGTCCTTTTTTATAAGAAAAATAAAAAGTAATTCTGTATTTGAGGATATTAACTATCTTTGCTTGCCAGGTACTGTGACAAATCAGTGTCAGACACAGGTGATGTAAACACAAAAATCAGCCCCGTGATCAAAGTTGAAATAGAACCTTCGGGGTTCTTTATGACAATTGTGTATGGTTCATGCTACAAAAAAAATTTATACGAGATCATGTTTTTTGAGTGACAGTTCTGCAGTCATTGATGCTGGGTAGCTAAATGATGAATGATCGTAGCAGAAAAATATAGTCCAACTCTTGATTCTACGACCTTTCATGGTTATCAGGAAAAGGGTCATCATTTCGAAGGGGTTAATATAAGAGTTTGGATTGACTTCGACCCATCCTCAAACCCCAGTATGCAAAAGTTGCATTAAAGTTTTACTTAAGCAATTTTTGCACGACTCTCCCCAAAATCACACGTTATACGGTAGATCCCCAATTTTGCTGTGTGCCACGGTTCTTGAGAATAACTTTGTAAAATTGTTGGTGTGTGTGTCCACCCACGAGTACCAACCTCTGAGTACTTGTGTTTGCTAACTCCTTTTGAGATTTAACGTAATCAGGTATGTGGATTTTCAGTTTGCTAAAAACGCATGTACTGAAAAATTATATCCACCAAAAATTTTCACTGGTCCCAGCAAAATTCCTATATAAATATTAATATAATTATCCACTTGTATTCTTTGTCTGGCATTGCATCGATCTTAAAATATTTCTGCCTTATCGCTTAAGATTTCATGCTAAGATCGTTTGTACTTAAAGCATCAAACACTGTTACATTCCGCGAACACCTCAAGTCACTACGTACACAGAAAGGGAAAAAAGGGTTAAAAGAATGTAGAGAACTGTTCCTTTTTACCTCTCACTCTCTCCCTCGCACAAAGAAGTTTGAGTCTCTTCTTCCTCGTATTCCGTCTGTAACCACACATTCCCTCCCTCCAGCAGCTCTTGTCGGCTGTGCCAACATCCCCTCCGTGCAGTCGTTCACAGTGACGTTGTGTTGCACAAGGCCCAAAGACAAACTGAACTGTAGGTAGACGGTACTTCAAATTGTCCAGTTCTGCTGTAGTTTCCGGTCTCGACAGGCGTGTCCGGCTCATGTACACGCTCTCGGCACTTCTAGTAGAAACAGCTGCGTTTTCCAGTTTGGCTTGATTACGTTAATATTTTGATTTCACCGCTGGCTAGACACAGCATAGAGCATTTAACTGTTAAGACTGCAGGAGTCCGCCTCCTTTGTCGCAAAAATAAATTGAAAAAATTGTTCATCTGACATGGCATAATTTTTGGCAAACAAAAATTCTATCATTAGAGGCTTATTGATAAAAAGTTCAGAATATTTAAACGAAATATTCATTTTTATTAATACATAGATGTCTTCTGAATAAAGCAATACCACAGAAGGGTATCTACAACCTCCTCTTGATTCCAAAAAGGACACTCTGGTTCGTGCTATGTCTAACCGTAGTGAATTCTCATAAAATTATTTTTTATTTTATACCGTAAGATGTTGTGTTTGCACAACCCTAGTCGTTGATGTCAAGGGAGGAAGGACGTGTTGTGTGGGTGTTTGAAGGGCGGCGCTTTTCGTCCTGGAGGAGAACCTGGCGTCGCTGATGGACGTGGTGAAGGGAGTCTCCGAGCAGCACCTCGAGGAAATGCAGGCCCAGGGGCGCTGGCTCTACTCCCGCTACTTCTCCTCCATCAAGGACGTCACCTTGACCACGCTCGAGATCCTCTCCGACCGCGTCTTCCCGCAGCTGCACCGCGTCTACGAGTACTGNTACACAGTACATTCACACTTACTGCCGACTTTTCTGAATCCCTGCTGAAGTTAAACTTTCAGGCCATTCCTCTGCCTCGTAAACAAGGCTTAACTAAGCCTAGAATACTACGCCAAAGGGTCAATGCTCCACGTTCGTATGCCCTCAACTTTATTAATATTTTTAATTAAATTATTTCCTACCAGGCATTGCCTGTATATCTATGCCTTTATTCATATTCATTATAATCGAAATATTATAATTTATGTGCAAAATATAAGTGAAAGTTAAATCTCACCAAAAGTAACATACTTTTACGTTAACGGAAGTATGAAACGTGATTAATAACATATTTATAAAACAACCAAATGCATCATATATCTGGTGATTTTTCAAATGTTTGATTCAGAAAGTGTGAAGAAACCGCGAATAGACTGTACAAAGTATGCAAAGAGGCTTTCAGTTTTACACTTAATAGTGAAAGTACTTTATACTGAACAGTTATCAAATGAAAAACATCTGGAAGGGATTTGAAAATACGTACTTTATAGTGGAAAGTACTTTCAAGTGTAGTTCTGATTTCACTGTACATTGCTCGTCCATAAATTTAATAAAGAGTGTCGGAATGAGAGTAAATGGGCACACGAATTGTTTTTGTTCACCTAAGTGTATGTGTATTATCTCTAGTGAATTGTTGTGATGTATTTCTGATATTTATTTGCATCTTCACTTCTGGGTTATCAACTTTTCTCTATCTTTTATGCAACATGTAATTTAAGTTTTGACTGCACCAAAATGGGATTTATTGAGATAAGCAATGCAACTTCCTTTAGCCGGTGACGTAAGATCTTAAATGTGCCCAATTTGGTGATACGTAGTTTTTGTTTTATTCTGGGCCATGAAAAACCAACAGTGTAAAAAGGTTGTATGAAAAGCAAAAACAAATTCCCAAGTAAGATATTATTTATATTTGGTTAAATAGAGATGCAATGCCTACAATGATAATACCATCTTCCTTCCATCCAGCGTGGGACATTTCAGCTCTGCGCATTGGTAACCTTTAAAAATGACTATACATTGCATAAAATGTTTACATAAAATACTGCCCAACTGCTAGATTATTATATCAGAAATAGACTTGCACCATTAGACCAGACACCATTACCAAAAAAGAAAGGAAATTCATGCAGTATTCTGAAGATGTCTTTCCATTCAAACATTCACACTTACATCAAGTCATGATTACCATTATATCCAACAGAAAGACATCAACCATTTGATTAAACATAGTTAACTAAATCTGTTAGCGATGACAATACTCTAAAAGCATCTCAAAGATTCATTATATATCTTTCCACACATTTATACAATTAAAAAAAAAAAGACACTACAATTTGTAACAGATACAACTTTGGAAAAAAAGACGCAACCCAGAAGAATTGTAAACAAAGTCACTAGCCAACATGTTCATATTAACTATAGTAACTTGCGGTGACTGCTTGGAGTAACTACTGTCTATGGCCAGTACAAAATAATATGAACCTTCCTTACAGTTTTTTTTTTTGTGGCGTAGCGCTGCTTACCTTGGAGTAGTTCATAGCAGAAATCACTCACCTGCCTTCCTCACACCTGATCGATTTCAGCATTTGTCACGAAGTGTGATCTACGCTTCCCTTGTAGGGGAGCGTAGATGTGGCCGGAGCAGGAAAATTTGCAACAAGATCGTTGCCCAAATGATAACTCGTTGAAGTGCCGGCTCCCCTCGTAATCCATTTGACGCATCGCACAATATAATGGCATGACCACTGATGTTTAAATTGTCATTCCAGCACGAAGCAAATTTCATTCTCCTCATACAACCACTGTAATAACTCCCATCGGTTCTCAATAATATTCCGGCCACATGTTTTATCACGCGAAATACAGTTCTTCTACACCTTTGCACAAATGGGGCTAACTCTGGTTCTCCCAAAACACCATTTCTAATTAGCTAAATTGCGCGAAATATTGCATGAATGAATAATCCATTATCGGCTCACATTTCTCCTCGTACGACACTCGCCCGTAATAAGACAATACCCTTGTGCCGGGACAAGAACTACACTGATCGATACTTCGCCGCATGCGCTTTGCCATCGAAGCGCAGCTTGTGCCAGCCTGACGCAAGGAGTTCCCAATCAATAATCTGCCATGCATACTTGCCCAACTAAGAACTGCTTTACCCGGCAGCGCGTGTCGACGCCCCGACTACCTCCCCCAACAGCTGCTCGCATCATGTGACCCGCCGCTAAGCCGCAGCATCGCACCACCCGAACACATACCACCCTGCTGTGGCTACCGCTACTGCTGGCGCGCGTAGACAGAAAAGCCAGCCCAAAAACCACTGTTTCCTATCAGCATGGCCACATATTGAAATAATACCAGCTTTACACACACAATGTGACGTAACGTCACAGAAAAAATGCCTAGATGTGCCCCCGCCTAATTTGAACACATTGATTTGCCCTTGCCCCCACATGTCGATATGTGTATTGCAAGAGGTGTGCAGCACATAGATAGGAATTTATGTTGGCACTATTGGAGGCATCCTTATGTTCATCATTTAACCGCCTTGTGCACGAGTTCAATTTCTCTGGGGACAGATTCATTTCATAACTTTTCCCATTCACAACTTGTTGCCTTTTCTCTAGAAGGCAACAGTGAAATGTAAACAATTACTGTTAGAGCCAAGTAAAATATGAAGAGGTGGTACTATTTTCAGTGTTACCATTTTTGACTCTTCTGAGGAGACCAGGAAAAAATTTAAATGTTGCAGAAGTCAGGACAATTTAAAATCGTCGGTGTGGGGAGGGGGGGCG
>NQII01003568.1:83595-116010 GCA_002778355.1 Clitarchus hookeri
TCGTAACGTGCCACACCTGTATGGCTAGAGTGCGGCTATCACCACGCTTTAACAAGTATGGTCTATGACACTCGCTAACAGTGAGTGCCTTTCTGTATACTCGCTCCCTGAAACAATAATACTGCTCTCTCTATGAGTTCAAACATGTACAAATGTTTTCATTTTCAAATATAATCTTCGTATACTGCTTCCTGGTTTATGCAACTGTAGTGATTTTTCATATGTGATTTTTTATTTAAATACTGCTCACGTGTGTGCGCACGAGAGCGGACAGACTTTACGACAGTATTTTGCTTTAGCCTTATTATTAGTTTATATAGGCGTCAGCAAGGTAACGTGTTTCGTGTAGTACTTATATACTTTGTTCTGAGATAATTGTTGTCAAAATTTTATTGTAGGTCACATACATTTTATGATATGGTAATTTATTCATTATTTTTCATTCATGTTTAAGTAGCTTAGTAATGTTGGATTTAAGTCTCCATATTAACATACATGGTGAGGGAAAATTGATCAGTGTAATGTTAAGTTGTTAATTTTTTTTAAATAATGTCAACAATTTTTTTCCTCCCACTTAATAAACAAAATGAAAAAATCGTAATGAGTGAGATGCCTTTCTTCCTCTCCAATGTGGTACCCCTCCCCCTACCCCCTTGAACTTGGTTGTCATTCCAACCAAGAATGGGGGGGGGGGGTGACCGAGCATAAGTGAGATGGAGATACTGCAGTGGAAAGGGAAAGTGGATTTTACACTTAACAGTCAGTTTATCTAGCCTTCAATATTGTTTACATTTCAAATGTGGATAAATAAAGCTGGTTTTCTCTGAAATAAAAAGTGCCTGCACTTACACAGTTAAATCAGGTGTAACGTTATTCAAGTTCTATAACGCAGGGAAATTTTCTTTACACACAAGTGATTTAAATTCCAGAAATTTTTAGGACAAGGGAATCAATGTTAAATTAGGTTTGAAGAAATTTTTAATAAGGCAAGGAATAGTATGCCACGAAACATACATGGCAGTAACTGTAAATTTTCGTGCAGAGAGTCTACATTAATTAAGAGTAGTGTTGTCGTGTGGACTTGAGAGTGTGCGATCTGTGACAGGTGACGCCTCGCAAGAAGTTCAAATGCCCCGAGTGCACCAACACGGAGATGCTGTCGGCAGACCTCAACCACATGATGGAGAGGTCGCAGTGCATCGACCGCTTCGCCGCCATCTACGGCTCCATGCCGCTCCAGACCGTCGAGTTCCGCGCCGATCCCGTCCTCTTCAAGGACACCTTCCCGGAGAAGCTCAAGCGCTTCAACGACATCGGCAGTCTGTAGGGCAAACGCCTCCTGCCGACCTGCCTCTTGCATTTATCCCCTCGCTGGGGACTTCAGGTTCGTCGTGTTGGCTCCGCACTCTCTGTAGTTCCGCACCAACCACCCTGTGTGGTGTTCACGTGGTGAAAAGGAACGTTATTTATTAGTTATATTGTAATAGTATGACCTCACCGTCTATCAAATTTTTTCTTGGTAACTAGGAAGCTACTAAATTGCTTAATTTTTGATCACGCTACATTTAGTCAAATGATGCTTATTTACTGGAGGAAGAAAGAAACTGACTTATGGTTTATACTCTTGTTGCATGATGTCAGTTACCAAGTCCATTTTTTACTAACAAACCTATAATCAACAGTATTTTCCACACTCTATTGAACTAGTATAGTGCTGGAAACTATATTTGTGTTGTTTGCTAAGTTTCTTCATTTCCATTTATTATTTGTCGTAATTATGTCACTAAACCTAATAATTGGTACACATAATCAAATCACTGATTATAATTAATATATTAAATCAACACTGCCAGCCAGTTGATGAATAACAAAATGGTGCACCAATTATTTAATACATGGCTGTGAAGAAGCACACAGTGTCGAAACGAAATTCTTTTAAGCACTTAGATAGCTGTGTGGTGCTTTAGAATACATAACATGGAGAGAGATGCATATATTTGTATCATCGTTACATTGAGCCTGTCCTCAAAATCTATTTCTGGTAAATATGTGCACCAAATTGGAAATGTAATGTACAAAATTTGTGCTTGCTATTCTTCCAGTTTGTTTACATTATGTGGAGCATTACTTGGCACGTACGTGTCACTGGGAACTTTATTCAAATAGCACTTTAGCACACGCATCTGTCTTGAAGGAATAATTATGTAGGACATACACAGCTTGAAGAAGCCACAAGGTGAAAGTAAATCACTTGTGGTTGTGCAATTTTTGAATTATATCTTTTTATTGTTTGAAAGGTATTTGGTCATATATGTGCCTGAACAAGTGCTGATGCTATTAGTAATTTAATTCCTGTCTCAGTATAATTGTACATAATGACATTGTGTTGAAACTTTTTTTTTTACTGGGTACGATTGTTGGAACTACAGTTTTGCGTGGTTGCATTGATCTTCCGCAACCAGTAGTTGTGTTGTTTGCTCAGAACAAAAGTTTGGTGGGGCCTGGAATGCGTGCGTGGTGCCTCGGAAGTTGTGCGCGGTGTGTGCAGAACTGGACTGCGAGAGTGCGGAGCCAACCGTCGTGTGGTGTCTGCTGTCGTGTTTGTGTTACTCCACTGCTTCTGTTTCCAGGACTGTGACGTATGTACGAGTTACGTACTGTGCAGCCTCGTATGTTCTACTAGGTGCGAGTAGAGTAGTCCGTGCTCGCTAATTCCCAACCTTGCTGTATTTTTTAATTGAGTTTTCATCGGTGTGAAGTTATGAGGGTTCTCTTCACTGTTAAAAAAAATTGTACTCCATGCACTGCTTTGTAACAGAGATACTAGCATTCACACATCTCATCTTGTGCTAATTGCCAAATCCTCTGTAAATTTATTTGGCAACATAGCACAGCATCGATAAACTATGCAAACATTTAATAGGCTCGTGTACATTGTATGTATTTAATTCTCAGCTCCTGAGTTCTGAGCTATGGCTTGAAGGTGGTAGGGCTATCACAACTCTGATACTGTAGCAGCAGGAATCAAAATCTTGGTTTGTCGTGTAGGTTATTGATGTGACCAGCTATGGTTTGTTTGGTGTCTGCTCTGTGGCCATTCCTTCTCTGCCTGTGTGTGTTGGTGGCGAGGCCGACGTATTCTGCATTACAGTGTTGACACTGTAGCTGATAAATCAGATTTTCTGTTGCAAAGTTGTAGTTGCCTCGGATAGGGTATGTACGGCTAGTGAGTCTGCTATAGAAGGAAGTCGAGGGTTGGTGGATGGCACGGGAGCCACAGCGTGAGCTATCGCAGGGGTGGGATCCTCTGAGGGCGATAGTCTGGTAGGCATCTGTGGTAGGCTGCAGCTATAGATGAACCAGTTTGTTGCGGAGGTTAAGTGGCTTTTTGAAGACCAATCTGGGTGGTTTGGAGAGCAGGTCTTGTGTTTGTGGGGAGGAAGCCAGAATTTTGTATCCAGAGTGGAGAGTGTTTCTGAGTTTACTTACGCCTTCTTGATATGGGACCACAAGGGGTATATCAGAGTTGTTGACCTTGGTTTGTGTTCCGGTATTTCAGATGGCTTGCTAAATCTGTGTGTGGACGAGGGGCCTGGGGTAGCCCCTGTCAAGGAATGCTCTGGCTGTTTGTTCACACTGTTTGTTGAGATCAGTGTTGGTGGAGCAGATACGCTTGGCTCTTGTTGCAGGCCTGTAGGGGAGGGATTCTTTGGCATGGTTTAGGTGGTAGCTGTCAAAATGAAAGTACTGCAGGTTGTTGGTGGGTTTGGTGTGTCCAGCAGTTTGAATTGCTATACACATCAAACCCAACAACAACCTCCAGTAATGTGTAATATTCCATTCATGCAGGCGCTGTGAAGTGTGGGTGTGAAGCCGGCTTTTAATCGGAATGCTATTTCTGTGTAAACAATCATGAATCATTTAGTATTGGATGGTGTTTTAGTGATGTCATGGTGTTAGACAACTGATACCATGCAAGCCAATTTTTTATCGCACAGTGAAGCTGGCTGTCCACAATTCTACACCAACTGTAGCAGTGGTGTGTGAATTGGCAGGACTGAACTGGTTGGGTGGTTGGCAGCCCAGAGAGTGTTACCCTCATATGTCTGGTTGGTAGGAAACTCATGTTTGATGCAACTCATATGTTTAGAAATTGAGTGAGCAATGCTTCCTTTTTTTCATGTATTTTGGCTCCTCTGCTTGAAACCTGTAGAACATATTGTGTAATGTAATATACATATTGTGTAATGTAATATACATATTGTGCATGTTGAATATATTTTTTTATCATTAAAATTGCATGTTACCAGTATTCAATAACTGGGATGCATGTCAACTACATTATTATGTGTATCGCAGTTAATGATTCTGATGCTTTATTCATTGTTTATTTTTAATGTAGAGCTCTTTTGAGTCACTTGTAATTACATGACTTTTATGTAATTTTATGAATTTTGTAGCTATTTTATTGTTTATTAATTTGTATGTATTACATGTTATTATTGTACTTTGCATACTGTATCTTTTGCACAGTGATTATTGTACCAACGCGGGCAGCTACTGTACTTTATTTTAAAACTGTTAGTCTGTGATGGCACTGGAGGCTGTATTGTGGGCTGAAGATTGCGAAGATGGAAAAGTGAGGCATGTAACGGGAAAAGCAAGGAAAGAAATACCAACAAAATTTTTAAAAAGTCTGCAATTGGTGGAAATGTTGGTAGTAGTCCGTGGAAACATCGTCGCAGAAGTGGAATATCGCATATCAGTCGCAACAGGACGTGATGGTTTTTCTGGGGCCATGTCTGTCAAAATCTTCCGTGTCTAATGTTTTCCACTCAGCTTATTACGTTCTTGAGCAATTGTACATTATAATGTGTCTTGTGTCCTTGCCTAAAGTTGCGCTCATTTATTTAATAATGGATCTGTATCTTTATATTATAAAGGAATCCAGTGGCTGTAATCATTTCCCTGGTTTGCGACTCCTAGTTTGTGATCACCGAGTCTCGGTGGCAAAGTGGTTTTGTGTAATACCATAATAGGCAGGTCCCTTTGTCTTGGACCGTTGTTATAACCATGTCATCTCTTTTGGTTATACACGTGTCTCACTACATACGTATTCTAGGTAGGTAACTTTTTCTTGAAAAAAAAAAATCAAAATTATTTATCTAAGGATTCCATTTTTTTTTATTTTGTCTTGTTACATAAATCCAAAAATAAAATAACAAAAATGGGTCAAAATTGTAATTTTCTTTTTTAGATTTTGCATGTGTAGTTAACGAGGAAAGAAAAAAAAATACAAATTGGAATCTGCAGTTTTGTTTGTTGACTCCCAACATATGTAATAATATTCCACTGTTGCAGAGTTAAGGGTGCCAAGTGACTGGAGCATTTGAGGCTCGGAAGCAAGCGAGCGATAAGGGTGACACTGATACGTGCACCCAGTACTCCATCACCCCTATGCATAAGGCGCTGAACCGGCGTGCAGTGTTTCCATCGACCTGTTCTAACTATGGCACTTCAATAAATGACCCTATCATCTATTAACTATTTGCTTAAATTTTTAAAGCAAAGGTCAGTGCAAACCCTTATAATAGTTTGGCATTTTTCCTAGCTGAATATTATGAGAGATAGCTGTGTGTAAAAGCCATTTTCAGTTATGAAGAAGGTCTCAGAAATAGCATTTTTTACTTGCACAATATGTATTGAAAGCCTTCAAAGTTAATTGCATGCAGCTTTGTAACGGCATGACCCTGTTTTTACCATTAAGTCGCCTTAAAAGGTTCCAGATGCGGTAAAGCAAAGTAGTGCCATACTGTGTTTGAATTAATCGTAAAAGTTTTATTGTGGTGGCAGCTATCTGCAGGCTTAGGGTTGCACGTAAGTTTAATCCTGTGCTGAATAGAAGGGATTTTTTTTTTTCCTACCACAAGCGAAACAAGTTGCCACTTCAGATGAAACCCACACTAGACTGTGGGGTGGCGAGTTTCTCTGCTACGAGAGGGAGCGGCAGCTCAATGAGGCATCATTGTCCCTCAGGTCTGTCGCTATCTTGTGTTGTGTCTGTCCTGACCTAGTGCGACAACTTTTCGCTCTGAACTCTCGTGCAGGAAACCTCGTTGCCGCCACCAACCAGGAGCCGGTATCGTGTGGCCCACGTCGGAGCGCCATCCTTGCCTATTTCCCTTCCACTGTGTTTTTATTTTTGAGGAGTGATTGGCGACACTGTTTGCAGTTCAGGGGTCGTGCTTGTAACTTGTGGTGTAGCCGAGTACGGTTCTGCTTTCTTTTGTTCACGTAACGAACGTTTGTCGTTTTGTTGAACTGGGGAACAAAGTATTCTCACTGGCCGTCCGTGAATTGCAGCAGAGTCCAAATACAGTCTTTCTTGCCACAACCGCCAAGTTTCTCACACGTTAAGTATGTGACCATTTGTACAATTTTCCCGTCTTAATATTACACTTGTTTAAATTTACCACAGAAACATTTCCAAATGTTTTTGTGATGCTGGTGGAAAGGCATAATTTGTACAGGAAGAACATAAGACGTAGTTTTTAATTGAGTGGCAGCTGTGGAGTTGGTTTCAATAGTATCAAGTTCTGTGCACGTTTGCCACTTCCTGTTGCGTTATACATTATGCGGTGACAGGAGGATCTGTCTAAATTCAACCGACAAACTGCGGGTGTAGGTAATCACGAAAGGAAGAAGTCGAAAACATATACAAGACACATGGTCTAGAATTAATTCTAACGGAGGTACACATTTTTGAAGTTGTATTAGAAGAAAATGTTTATTCCAGTACCACTGTGCTGTACCCCTCTCCGGAATCTTCCCCTCCCTCTAATAGCAGCAAAAGTGTGTTATTGGTTATTGTGCGAGTCCTACCTGCCAGGAATTTGTAAATATTATTTTGAAAGTAAAACACAAGTTACTCGAAAACGGTGGGGTTAGGGTATTTTCACAAGGCGACATTTTTGTTAATTGGGACACGAGGATTAATAATCCATCCTTTAAATCTGTAATATGCTACCGCGACGTGGAGGTTAGTTCGAAATGGGGGATAGTAACTGTGATTATTTACATGTAATATTTTGACGACAGCGACAAGGGTTGTGGTGTTTGAAGATCTTTGTTGAGTTAACCATTACCCGGACAACCGGTGTTCCATCTGAAATATTATCTGCAATAAACAAGTGTTCCGGGTCCAACTTCAAAGATGTGTACCACCTTTAGTATTCGCCTTAGACCATAGGTCGTATACATGTATTCATGATTAACCTGCAGCCGAAGTTCTTCGGTCGAATTTATGTACATCCTGTAGTTTTATTATGTAATAAGTAAATACTTTTGAGTCATGTTTGTGTTGCATGATCACAGTTTCAAGTTTAATAATTTTGTGAACTCTTTTATTTGTAATTATTGTACCCTACTATTCTTAATTCACTTTTACTGTGTAATTTATGTACTGTTAACAGTATTTGCGTATTTTTTAAGTGCACCCTGTTATTCCAAAATTGCATTTTGTTCAGAATGCTCACTGTGCCATATGGCACATTTGACAAGTTCTTGCGAAGTTTCAATTATTCTTTAGGCACGCATTATCTGTGAACAATGTTGCGGGATAGAATGTAAAGTCACTGATCACTTACCATTGTACAGATTTTTTCGTGAAATACAAATGGTGAAGTTGTATCGTAACAGTTTTTTATGATCGAAACACTATACAAACATCTGTTCAAACTAAATAAATCTGTTAGATGTAGGCATTGTGTATTACAGATGCCAGCTTTTTTTATAAATGTTTATTTGTAAAGAGTTTATTTTTTCTGTATTAGGAGTATGTATAAAATATGGTATTTTGGCCTTGGTGACAGCAATCTGTTAATTTAATGTATGAACTAAGGGATTTTTTTCCAACATGTACTTATTTAATATCTACATAACAGCATGTGTTGATAACGTTATCAGTAGCAGTTTTTCATCAGCACTGTTGGAATTTTAAAGGTTTATAATCTGTATGCATTAATGCAGGGTTGTTTTGAGGTGTTTGTTAAGATGGGAATTTTCAAAGGCAAGTAAGCCAAAATGTAATACTGCTCATAATGTATTTTCTTGCTGAAGACTGAGGTTTTTGTGAAATGCCTATTGTCTTAAAATTAAATAAGTTACCAGTTGGCTCTTTTTTTTTTTTGTCTTTGTGGTATTTCGGTTTTTATTTTAATTTTTGTTTTATCCATTTTACAAGATAGATACTGTTATTTCAAGACATTTTATTTTATGTTGTAGATGGTTTCATGATCTATAGTTTTAAAACTAAGTTGTTGGTGTTTCTGGTATCTGTTACAGTAATTAGAATCATTACCATCACTGCCTTTTCATACATGACATTCTGTTTTTGAATTGTTTTTTGGATGATGCCTCACATCAAATGAAATATTTATGTAGAGTTTCTAGCATTCTCTGTATGTTGCGTGGAACGTCTATGCGAGGAAGAAAGCTCTCTATTTCGTAAAGAGCACTCCACTTTGAGGCCTGCTCGTTCAACGCTGCCATCACAACATTCTCCATTTCTCTCTATTTTTGCAGCTTTCTCCATATTGTCGTCACCCTTTTTTGGTGAAACCCTGTTTAGTTTCATGGTGTGTGTGCGGTGCGTAGTGTGTTCTCTGGTCGCAGCTGATGTTGGGACAGTCCTTTGCGTTTGTTTCTTTCTCTTTGTTAATGTCGTGCAGTCATTGCAGCATCTGGTTCCAACTCCACGAGTCCTGCAGTTGTGATTGCTAAGGGCGTGAAGTAGTAATTCTTGTAGTAAATTTTTTCTGTAATTAAAAATATGTGATTTGGTGATACTTCTCTGGGAAAAACACAAAGTGTGCGTCATTTCCATTGGTGTGATTTCACTGTAGATTGTGGTGATCATGTGGTGTGTATAGACGAGAATGCTACAGCCACGTTCGCAGCATTCGATCTCTAGGGCTCATTCCATTTTTAGCTCTTAAATGTTACATTTTCTGTGCATCAAAGGATGAATAGGTTGTGGAACAAGTCCTTGTAGGTTAGCATTCGCTTTGAAAGCAGTTAACAGTATTCATGAAGAGCAATCTCGAGAATCTAGATCATAGAATGATGATCCCCAAGAAATCCATGGTATGATTTGTTTTTAGGCGTCTAGTATGTCTGCAGATTAGCCAACACAGTTTACATGCCATTACAGATGTCCCATACTCTGATCTGATAGTCTCTTGAAGTTGACACGTAATGTATCAGTTAACCATGATGGCGTAACTGTTATTTTATTAGTGCTATTAGCTATTTCACTATCAAAAATATGCACACAAATACGTATGAGCTCACAATTTTAAAGGGAAAAAAAAAACTTATTACTGTGATGTGGTTGTAACCATAATTGTGGCTATGTTCATCATGTGTAGTAATCTGGAACTGTAGCCAAGTATTTATAATTAGTCCATAACAAGTCACTTCTGCTCAAAACTTCAAACGCAGAAAGCATACGGAAATGTGTGCATAGGCAATTTGACATGTCCTCCCCAATTATCTTGCATTTAGATGTCTGTACAATAAAGACTGCAGAACTTGACTAAATGTGTAATTGTGTGTTTTTAATTGCACTGGTACACGGCCTTGTCTGAATTCTCAGGTGCACAGATTTTCGCACCTGCATTTGCATGTGGCATTACAAAGTGTTAACTGCTGCAAAAAGGATACGAGGATGCGAAATGGTACAGACAAAAAATTGTAACTACGAAAAGAATACCTTGTGTATATCTGTTAATAAAAAAAAATTTAAAAATGTATAAAATGTTGCATTCCAAGAGTATTTCTGTGTAGAGAATGATGCTGCTATTCAGAAAGATCATTTGGAGATTTCTGAAATGCAGACTTGGTGAGGAATGGAAAGTTGTGCGCTGGCGGCGGGTTTTGTCGGAGATCTCCTGTTTTCCCCGCCCTTGCATTTCTGGAGCTGATCGTAAATTCTTGGGAAGGTAGAACTGGAAGTGGATGTCAGTAGAGATGTTATTTCTGTAGAACAGACGGAACTGAGCAGGCAGTTGAAGGAGATAAAAAAAATACGACAGCTCATGTAAAGGCATGCGATAAAGCCCTAGTACATGAGAGAGCATCCAGGAATCAACAAGACTGGGAAAAGCTTAAAGCTGGCTGATGTGTGGCATACTCTTTCTCACAAATCTCATTTTGCTGCCGTGATAAGCAGTGTATTGGCAGGCTGCAGTTTGGGATTAGAAATTATCCCTTTTTTCATTATGTTGTGCAGCATTGCAAACAGGCAAACAAATAGTTCAACAAACTTTCCCTACACTGGAAAATTCAAAATTTGCATTCACACAAGGGGAAAATGATCTGCCACCTACCAAATTAAACTCATAAAATTATAATTTATACCTTGTCTGGCTTTAGCGTAATATCTGCACTCTTTGTCTGCATCATGTGTTATGAATTTCCCTTCTGTCTAGCGCCTTCAAAACTAATGCATTCTACAAGCGCCTTGTAAATGGTGCCAAAAATTCCTGACCTTCCTGTAAACTGTCTTGTTGTGAATTGAAGCAGTCGCACTCAAAATGTTTTTGTCATATCGTCACAGCTGTTTTTGCCATGTTTTTTTCTGCTCTTCGGAGCTGTGCGACTCCAGTTTTATTCATAGCTTGCTGTCTGTTCGCAATGATTTTAAGAAAAGCAGTGTATTCTGCAATTTGCCAAACTCTGCTGTAATATTGATGTGTAGCTGAGAGGTTGTTGTAGGAGTTAAACAAAATAAATTGACGCTTGACGTCTGGAATAAAGGCGATTGTCTACGTCACGGCCGGTCAAAGGTTCTATTAGTGCCAGGAAGATGCACTGATACTGCTGGAGCTTGTTATTACTGGCTGTGGTATAGACTCAGGCGTGTGGCTTTCCTACATGGCACAAAATCAGTGGTTGGTTTCACTATTCTCCACGCTACGGGTGGGGGCACGTTCACCGATGGGCGTTGGTGGTGTAGCCGCCACTGACTGTTCCACGCGGTGGACTGCTGGCTCTTGATCCTTGGAAATAGGGATTGGCAATACCCAAGGGTACTGGCAACCCTCGGCGGAAGTCTTCTACGATGGTATGTGGCTGGCCGGCTGAAATAAGGATGTAGGTGAGGCCTCGCCAGTTGTTGGGTAACTTGTGCTTGTTCCAGAGGGGTTAAGCTGCTGAAGGCAGTCAATAAGAGGTGACAGATCACTCTGCTAGGCTTGTCGGCAGTAGCTGCCTTCTTTGCTCGCCACTTCGCACCACCTCTGTTGGTGAAGGGCATGGCAAGAGGCACACCACGGTCTGCCGCCTAGAGGAGAGCAGGCGACGAAATCCCTAACTAAAGCCAGTCGTTGCCGAGTCGACCAGAGTCGTACCCGTTTACACCAACCGGCAAAGTGTTCAAGGCGGTGGTCGGAGCCGTGGGTTACCCAGGATGTCTGACAGCGACGTGGGTGTGGTCCAAGAGGGGTCAGGCCCCCAGGTCCAGTCTAGTCTCTCCAACCGGCGAAAGTACAACGTGGTGGATGGAGTGAGCTAGCTGGTCTGGTTGTCTAGCCACCTCGCGAACTGAGTCTCTAGTGGTGGTGGTTCTACCGTACGTGTGCACCAGGTGCCTTTGTGCCCCTGGTCCACAGTATGGGCGGCTGTCTAATGTGTGTGTTTACGATGTACGTGCACCCGGTCAAGGGAGCTCGCAGTCCTACGCTAAGTTCGGCAAAAGTGGTTTTCAACTCCCGGTCTCCTACTTTTCTCTAGTAGGCTGACGTCTGCAAGGAAAGAATTCACTCTAGAAGTAAGTACTCGGAGGTTAGCAAAGAGAACGAGTTTATTCCAAGAGGACTAGACCCGGTGATCCGTACTATCTCCTAACTTAAGCAACTGAACTGGAACATAAGTTCTCTACGCAAATCCAGGTGAAGGGACCTGGTTCTGTCCTAGACAAAGGCAGATGCGGCTAGGTAGCTATAAAAATAACTATACCTTAACTAACTCTAATGCCCGTTGTCCAGAAGGGACTCGGGGGTGTCACCACCGGAGTGATGGTGAGTGTCTGGGAGGTGTCTGAAGATCCAGTTGATCTGGCTGGTAGAGTTGGTCCCTCGTGAGGAAGGCGGTGAGCGGAGAGCTCCAGCACTAGGAAGTGGTGGAGCGAGCTGCTGTACGTCAGCTCGTGCCAACTTCGGCCAGTGCGCTCGGCTTTATGGAAGGCCGGTCGGGAATCTTCGGCCGTGGCGCTCCTCCCTCAGCGGCACCTGCCGCAATCTCTCGGGGTGGGTCGGAAGTGTATTTTTCCTCATCTGCAAGTGTAACGGGTTGCACCGTGCCCGCGAGCATAGGGGCGGCGCTGGACTGCTTGGGCGGCTTCAATCACCCACGCGGGGAGGGTGACTCCAGCCACGCGACGTCTGACGGAAGGCGTGAACGGTCTTGTTGCTGTATTCATTGGTGCCCCTGCATCTAGGGGTAAGCTGGTTGGTTTCGGAAGCCAATCTTCCTAGGTTCGAACCCCGCTCGAGGTGATGTGATACCACGAGAAGTTGAGGCGGAGTCGTGTAATTGCAGTATTGTCGTTACGCGTCACACGTCAAAATTGTATGAGAAAAGGACATTACCATTTCTGAAGGAAAATAGTCTGTTACATAAACATTATCATTAACACGCATGTGCAGTGTGAGAACGTTTTGTTCCAGTCACCGTTGTACTCTGTTTATTCCAAATGTTAGCTAAATTGTGGTGCTAGTGGACAGCTTTATTTTTGATGTGATTTTATTTCTGTTAATTTTTTTTTTTTGTTCGTTATTCTTTTGTAAAGAAAAGGGAAAATGTTGGAAGTATGTGGTTTTTTTTCAATATTTTTCTGTTAAATGGGGCATTAATGTGCAGAGCAGCTTATCTTTGTTTCTGCTTGTCTTTGCAAGAACAGTGCTAAAGAATATTCAGTATGTTTGCAAATATAAAACAAATTGTGTAAAGTAATAATATTTTACTGTTGAAGCAAGGTAAGGCCTTTAAAGGAGCAACGTGCAATATAAGCCACAAATAAAGTCACTGCCAGTGTTCATTTGAAATTTTTTTCGAAATACATTAATGTCTTGTATCAGGGTAGATGTGTATATGTATGTGTTTCACTGTATGTAATGTAAAGATAACTTGCATCATTGATGACATGATGTAATGTTGAAGTGGATGTTGTGACAACATTGTTATTACCATTCCTGTTATAATTGAATTAACAAAAAGTTTTTCATTATAGTTTTATACTGAGACAACTATGATTATCTCGTTAGATTGTTAATATTCATTGTGTTTTATGTATATAAACTCAATTTTGTATATGGTCTAAAATAAAAGAAACATGGGAAGTGGAGGTAGTTATTGATGTTCCTCTTATTTCAGAGCGAGTTTGTGTAAATGTGGAGGACATGAACGTCAAGATGTACGTCATTAGTACTGTCAGGACATCGTGGGAATAGGCCTCTAGGCTACTAATAACATTTTTAGAAAGAAGACAGAAGAAACAAGTACTCTGAGGGACGTACTTGCAGAAAGACACACACATACAGGAAGCGGGTAAAACATGTTTTCCACGTGGACGCACGGTGCCGATGTTTTCCTGGCTGGCCCTGCTTCTCCAGGCAGCGGGTGATGACGCACTGCAGTCAGTTGAGCGGTGATCGGCAAACAGCGAACGTAGCAGCCGGGAGACAAACTAGGGTGAGGAGGGAGTGAAGTGCAGCAGAGCGTTTGCCGTATCTTACGTTGAGGCGAGAGAGAGAGAAGTTGCAGCTTGGGGGTGTGAGCACTTCAGCGATCCTTCGCAGGGTGGCCTACGACAAAAAAGAAACGTGTCTGCAACAAGTGGACGTCGGAGAACTAAAATTCTCGTAATGTGCTCACGTGGTAATGAATGAACATGAGAGTGTGGCGTTGATTTAGGTTGTGCTTGTTTGCCAATATTTTCAGCGCTGGTGGGAGTGAAGCAAGGTGCAGATGGAGCAGCAACAGAGCGTAGTGTCAGGGAAATAGGAGTCAGAATCCAGGTAAATGCTCAAAATCAAACTTCAAATAAATCCCTTCACTTCCCATAGCTACATGTATGCCGCAGTGTACACACTAGCAACGCAGGTTCCCAGTTGTTAAGTTGGCAGCAAATGTTCTTGGACTTGACATTGTACTAACAGACCAGTATCTAAATGTATGACTACTGAGATCAACATTTATTTTCTTGTAAATATAACAACACAGACTTTCATATAATCATGTGAGTTAAGGTTACAAATAGGCCTCTAGGCTACCAAAAATATATTGAAGGACAGGAATTCAAGTACTTGTAGTTTAGTACTTGTAGACAGGCGCGCACACACAAAGGGCGACACATTTTTCACGCGGTTGCGCGATCACGACGTTTTGCTGGCTAGGCCAGCTTCATCAGGTGGCGAGTGACGGCCTGATGTGTGTGTGTGTGCCTGTCGACAAGTACTTGAATTCCTGTCCTCTTACACAGATTTGCATGTTATTAACACATTTACCGTCCAAAACATTGTATGGTTCTACTTGTACGACGCATGGATAAAGTGACGAGAGCCATGGCAAAGTTAATTTCACGTAAGGTGGAAGTGTAGTGGAGAGATTTGGGCAGCTCTTGAACATTGAGGTCTTGAGGGTAAACGATGGTGAAGTGAGGTGAGTTTGGAGCAGCGCCGAAATGGAAGGGCGGGGGAAACAGGAGATCCCTGAGAAAACCCACCGACCAGCAGAATTGTCCAGCGTAATTCCCACGTGCAAAAATCCGAGATCGACCCCACCGGGAATTGAACCCGGTCCGCCTAGGTGGGAGGCGAGTAGTCTGACCACTACACCACCGCAGCCCCAACATAAGGTGGAAGAATAAAAAATTAGAAGAATAGCATCTTTTAAGTGGGTCTTTCAAAAGTGCTCAATTAACTGTAAACCGCCTATATGACCCCGCCAGAAAACAAATCAAGTTGCGCCGTAGCAGTGGGCCTTTTTCATTCTATAGTGGTTCTGTTGTTCTGCCTGGAAATGTGTTTCAAACTGTTGTGGGAAACCTCTGACTTCCTTGCACATGCTTCTCTGAATTTTAAATGGATGAACCTTCTTTGTCTCATTAAAAGGATGCATGGTTTTTTTGCTTAGTTTCGTTACATTTAGATCAGTGTCAGCATAAATAAAACTCACAAAATAGATGGGGCACATGTATGCAAATTTGAATAACATTCAGGCAGAAAGAAACTTCCATAAAGGATGTAGACAGGAATAATAAAATATGTTACTGTATTATTATTATTAGATCATTATTTTATATATAGTGAGTGAGTGAGTGAGTGAGTGTGAGAGAGAGAGAGAGAGAGTGTGTGTGTGTGTGTGTGTGTGTGCGTGCGCGAGCGCGCTCGGGAGTGAGTGAGTGCATGCATGCATGCGTGAGTGAGTGAGTGAGTGAGTGAGTGCATGCATGCGTGAGTGAGTGAGTGCGTGCATGAGTGAGTGAGAGAGAGAGAGTGTGTGTGTGTGCGAGCGAGCGCGGGAGTGAGTGAGTGAGTGCGTGCGTGCATGAGTGAGAGAGAGAGAGAGTGTGTGTGTGTGTGTCTATCTCTCTCGTGTGTGTGTGTGGTTTTTTTTTTATCAAATTTCAAATACAGAATGATGAGACTTAAATACTATTCTATGAAACCTGCAATGTTAGGCCGGAAAACGTGGCAAGTTGATATTAAACCTTTACCTTTGCCTCAAGTACATTGACGTCTGTTAAGTTTTACATCACACTTATTCAATTAAAATACTGATAAGTTAGTTATTGCTCAATTAGAAATGGCTTGTTAGAGTATTTACATCTATCACAAAGACTGAATGTTGAGTGTAAAATAAGACACTAATAGTTTGATACTGAAAGTTATGTGGATTTGTTTTTAATGCTCCCAGAAGCATGTTGCATTGCATAGAGCTGAGTTCAAGTGTTGAGTTTATCATAGGTTGAATTGCAAGAACTTGTGATACCAAATCATGCCAAAGTTTCCATGAAAACTTTTCAGGATTCAGTTTTTTGTTTGGTGGAAACCACGTGTATAAGTTTACACATTTCTCATGACTTGTGCCGACAACGGACTCCCCTCCCTCGCCCGTGCACCACGCGTCGCACCACACTGCCGATGCTTCATGTCTCGCCAACATGTGAAAGCCTCGCGGCAGTGAGAATGCACTGCCAGTTTTCTTTTCTGGACCAGGCCACGCGTGCAGTATAAGGCGACGCACGTCTCCATATTGGCGACAGCTGGTTTGACCGCATCACTCCTATGGTCAAGATATTCTGCATTCGTGACGCGGGAGGGGAAGAAACTGTTTTCCCGGGTCTGCGAGCACTTCATTCATTGCAGTGCATCCAGAGAGATTGTGATGGCTGGAAATGTTGAAGGCTTGGTTACTGCATGTCACTTGCACTCCCATTGGCTGTTAATAAGCCGTCAGGTGGGTCATGTGCGGAGGACCGGAGTGTACAGAACTGGTACCGATACCTCGCAGCTGGCTTGACAAATGTGATTTTGTAAATACTTGAAGCATAATAATTTTTTATTTTCAGTTCATGAATTATTAGCTTGAAGACTAAGACTTTTGGCACTAAAAAAAAAACATGGAGCAAAAGACAGAAACTGTTTGGCATTCATGTGCCTACTGACACCACCTTCCAAACCAATAAGCAATGCGATAAAGGTAAAAACTGAGGGACATTTTTGGGATAACTTTGCTGAATTGTTTACAGATTTATTTATTTTTAAATGCTAAAGAGTTGAAGACATGAACATTGAGACAACACCACACAAATCCAGTCTTCGAGCTCTTGATTTTTGCTTCTTCGAGCTTGCACATCAGAACATTCCTCAGTTTTTGCGAGATATTTTAACTTTTGACAGTTTTTAGTTACAAAGCATAATTTTATTTACATAAAAAAAATATTTTGGTAAGTGAATGAGTGAGTGAAGAAATTTGGGCGGCTCTTAACATCGAAGTCGTGAGAGCTGATGTGTAGAGGATGTACCTAGATTTTTATAAATACACGTTCTTTAAAAATACTTTGCCCAATTTTTTTCTTGTATGTCATGTCGGTAACTATCTGGTATAAATATCCTTCCTTCTACTTCCAGCGCTCCAATTCCTGTTCTCAAGAAATAGCAGAGTTAGATGTTGGGATGATTTGTGTTTATTCTTGCTCTGTTCATTACATCCCTGGTTTCTGTCTCAAACTACGACCTTAGTCTCTAAGCGTTAGAGTAATTGGTGATGTACATTTTAAATAACCACCATTTCGAAGAAGAAAGGGGTCATATCTTATTGCGTGTTTGTGAAACTTTATTTAAGGGAATGTTTGCTGTACGTTTTATCATATTTGGATTCTTGTGAACGTGTACATAACTTGCCAATCCCACAATGACAGTATGCTCTCAGTGGTGGCTGTAGGATTTCTAAGGCCCTAGGCAAAATTTGTTTGAAAGACGCCCGCGTGTTGAAACAGCTGTGGACTCAACTCGGGGTCGACTGTGATGTGTGTTGCTGTCGCAGGAAACTTGCGAACTATCAACTCTGTGGCAATCTACGCATATTGAGCGTACTGCTAATTCTGTTAAGTGAACGCTGCGTATTTCAAACTGCATCCGATCTACACGTATTTTCTTCCTGTTTTTATTCAAATTAAATACTAAATCAGTGTTATAATTTATAGGTAAAATATACGTTTTAATATTCTATTTAACCAATAATCACATTTTTTTACGTTAACAGAAGTATAAAACAATTATGATACACTAGCGAACCGGCCCCGCTTCATCCGGGTACAATTGATAAAGGTGCACAATGATGAGTTATCATGAAACTGAAATGTCAAACGTAACAATTGTTAGCTTCGAATTTCGAAGGACCGACAAGATTATTTATTTTAATTTATATTGATAAAAATACTAACGAATTTGCGAGGCCCTGCAAGAGCAAGGCCCGAGACGGAGCCTTGTTCACCTTATTGTAGGGCTGCCACTGGTTCGGGTGTATCATGGGGGTTGCGAGTTCTATAACTTTGCCTTGAATACGGTTCTGCTTGGTGTCGTGACAGACGTGTGCAGGAGCTGGTGCAAGGGTGTGTCACTTCATCCTCTCTTTATATAAAGGGGCACATAAAACTACTTCGCTCTGTTTTACTAGTCTATGGAAACGCGCGAGTAAACTACTGTTAACCATTAGTGCGAAATTTTATTCAGAAAAAAAGCATATCAAACCTATAAATTTTTTAATAATGTTACCTACTTTAAGTCACTCGGGAAGGGGGGGGGGGAATTGAGACAGACGCTTTAAAGAGGAATTTTGTTTGAACATGCTACAGTTCTGGAGTAAAAAAAAAAAATTATGCACTATATATTATTGCCAGCAATCAACTCTATGAAACTTCACAATTACATGTCATTGGCTGCCACATGCGCTAACAAAAATACCTGTAAATTGTCCCCCAAGTTACCCCCAGTGTGTCAAGTAACTGCAGTTGATGGTACACAGTTTCAAACAACAAAGGTAAATAAAATGGCAGTCCCCGGCAAACACAATTAATTAAACTTTGTGCATAATTGAACTATTTTACTATCCTGACTAATTGATTCCGGCCTCTGTATTCCCCCAAACTGTAACTAGCTCTTGTGCAGAGTGCTGTAAACTGGTTATCAATATAAACAATAACGATAGCTTCTGTTACTTACATACTGTAGGTATAAGATTCGAATTTCTGATAAGTTTCTGTAAATTTGTGTGTTTTATATTTTACTACTGTGAGAAACCCCCTGGTCAGCGTGTTTGCACAAAGCCAGCACAGTAAACAAAAACTCTTCCATGCCGTACTCGGCAAGGCAGAATGCACATGTAAATGCCCGGTGGAAGCAAGTTGCCTGTGTTAAAATGAGCAAAGCGTCAAATGTGCAGCCGTAAGGAAGGCAGGGGGTTAAAAAAAAGGGCTGTGACCACACCCACATTTGCAGAAGCTTTGTTTGTATTCTGCATAGGTAAATATTTCAACTATTGAAGTAAGCTGCAATCTTGGTTGTCTCTACTCAACTTATATGCATAGAGTGGTCTGGGTATATACCGTACTGGGTCACCCATCGGGACAGTGTTAATGGTCTTCGCTGTACCTTACGACTTCCGAAGCAAATAGATTGGCACTTATGGTATTTTCATTTTGATTTACTGGCTTCGTTGTAGACACTAGAAGACAATGGGCTTCAGCGTCCACAAAGTAAACACAGAACATAATATACAGTGGCCTTGGCCTCACTACATATTAAATTAAGTTGTTGGCTCCTGTGTCCTTGGAATGGGACTAACTTTAAGAGAACAATCATCAATTTCAACTTTGGCCACACATCTGCTTCTATGACAGTTTATACAGCCCTGACAAAGCTAAATATATTATATTTAGGTGATGTTCTTGTAATATGTAAAAAAATATAAAAATAAATGTTAGTTTTTTTTTTAAGAAAGTTTGTTAGTGTTTAACTACAATGTGTTACATGTGATCTGGTATAATAAGGAAATTAGAAATGTGGTTATGAGTTAGAAGGTCTGGAGGTCCAAATGCCGTGGCGCCACTAGCTGTCTCTCGACAGAAAAACCCAGGATGCTGTACCGGTACTAGTAATGTAATCCCAATATTCAATTTTTTTTGCCAGTGTAACTGTCAATACTATATGGTTTGCACTAATGTTTGTTCACTGTTTATATAAATGCGTGTTTTGAATTTTTAATACACGTAATCTTTTCAAGTATTAATGAAACTGTGGTACGACAAAGCCATGCTATTTACGGGGGCTGCGGTGGTGTAGCAGGCTGCTCGCGTCCCAACAAGGCGAATCAGGGTTTTGATTCCCGGCGAACATCATCCAGATTCTCGCATGTGGGGAATGTGGCGGAAGTTGCCGTCGGTCGGCGGGTTTTCTCCGGGCATTCCAATCTCCTACTCCCTTTCATTCCACTATCATTCTATCTTCACCTCACTTCGCACTCAACGCCCCTCTGTTAAGCACCAGACAATCTCTCTGAACTCAGTGATTTTCTTTTGTAGTAAACAAATGATCAGACTACGGTATGAGCGCGAGGATGGTTTCGCAGGTTTCTAACCTACCTTCAAACTGAAGAGGGAATCGGGGATCCAAGGAAGGGATAGGACCTATGTGCATCTCAGGACATAGCCCTATACTCCTAGATATGCAGGGAAGATTCTAACTACGAGGTCACGTGCTCACGGCTTTACTGGTATCGGGCAAACGTGGCCAAGATTGGAGCCACGGTCACCTCCCATGTTAACTTTACCTGAACTAGAAAAGGAGGGAGATGGGGAAATCAGCATGGACACCGTAAAAACCACTCGACAGAAAATAATTGTAAAGTTGCATGCAATTGATGAAGTATACAATATCTGGACTAGAAAAGAGGATGGTAAGTTGCAAGCAGACGGCGAGTGAGTGCTGGGGGACACGCGGTAGCGAGTCCACTACCGGGTCAGAGGGGGATGGGGTGTGTCGTGGGCGGACACAGTTAGGACACAGGATGGCGCCTATTACCTCGCCGTCGAGGCACCGTTACCACCGCCGCCGTCGTATAAGGTCCGGCCGCGCGTGCCTCGCTTCCTGCCTGCGGTCCGCCCGTCCTTCGCGCAGCCTCCGGGACCGCGCGTGTGCGGCCATCTCCAGAAAAGGCGGCTGGAGGGCATAACCCAATAACGTGGTGGCTGAGCGGTTGGACTGCTCGCCTCCCACCAAGGCGAGCCGGGTTCAAATACCCGGCCGGGTCGCTCCGGATTTTCGCAAGTGGCGATCGTGCCGGGCGATGTCGCTGGTCGGTGGGTTTTCTCGGGGATCTCCCGTTGTCCTCCGTCCTTACATTCCGGTGCTGCTCCGTACTCACCTCGCTTCACCCTCGTCGGCTCTCAAGCCCTCGTTGTTAAGAGCCGCCCAAATCTTTCAACTCGATATTTTACTTGATAAGTTTTATATTGTTTTCTGAAAGTCTTGCACTGCACTGGCACAGGGGGACAATGACCCACACCCACCAAACCGAATTGGTGACATCGGTTCGTTTTACGCGAGTGATTCAGTAATTTGCGTGGGCTGTGACGTGAAATTCCTTCTTAATCTATAATTTTCCTGAACGAATTACTCAAAACAACATCCACGTAGATATTTGCATTAACATAAATAAAATGACCATCATCCATAAGTAGTAGGATTATAATGACTTGGGCACAAGGGCTTGGGGGGGGGGCGTTGGAGCCACGGAGCCAGCCGCCGCCATCATGAATTTTCCCTTTTTCCCTTAAAATTTCTTATTTTTCCTTCATAAAAACACCTATCCCTCCGGTTGCAAAAACGATCTCCCGAAAGCCACTTTTCGATCCATCGGACAGATTTGGGGAGATCGTTTTCGAGGGCAGATATTTGGCGGCCATATTGGTTTTATAGACATAGGGTATGCCAAATCGATACACGGAGCCAGAGCTGACCGTCAGCCATCTTGGTTCTGTCAGCTATCTTAGCCGCCATATTGGAACCAGGTGGCCTTGGCCACGTGATCTTGAATAACCTTGAACCCGAAAATTTCCAATAAATTTATAAAAATTAATTAAATAATATTATTTGAAACAATTTTTAAAAAGTTACATTTCCGGAGGTCCCCCATAGCACAACGTCCAGCAGACGACTGACCCACCTCCAATAAATCACATTTATTAACATTCCCCTCCCCTACTTCGACACCTTTGCTCATTCTGTCATACGCACACCACCCGCCATATTGGTTTTTTTTTTTTTTTTTTTTCGTTTGTCATTACATTTTCAACACCTAGGTGGCACTGATGACTCCGACCAACATATTAGATCTGGGTGACCTTCACCTTAACATCACATCTATGTTATTGACCCCGTGCTCTTGACATTGGATATCCTTGAACCTAAAAAGAAATTGCTGAAATTTTTATAAATTCCAAAAAAATATATGTTTAAAAAAATTAATTAAAGACTTGTTTTTTTATCAATTTTTTAATCAATCTCGCAATATTTCCATTAATCAGCACTGCAATCAGCAATCCACACATGAATCCATAAAACCAACCCACACTCCAATTCACATACCAATCCATTACAATACACACCAATCCACTCGCTAATCCACACCAATCCTTCGCAATCCTCCACAATTCACAGCAAACCACGCCAATCCTTCGATCAATCCTTCGGTTTGTCCCCCACCCATATGTATAGAAATTACATTCGTTCACCAACCGTCTCCAAATTTGTAAATGTCGACAGAATTAATATTTTTTTAGTATGCAGTGAACTATCCATGCATGCATTTTTATACTAAAGTCTTTAATATAATTTTATATGCAGCTCTTTCCGTTGATAATCGAGTGTTCATAGCACCACTTTAAAGTTGTGAGGAAAAAAAGGACACGACACGCAAAATTTTTTTAAAATTACAATTTCAGAAGAAAGCAGTTCATCACATCATGCGATATATCCCCGATTCTGTAGTTCACTAATGATAGAAGATATTTCATTAATGTGCATGAGATCCCCGCGTTTTTGATGGTCAATCAAATATCTGAGTCTATCAACAAATTAATTCGGGCCTTCGGGAAATAGGTAGCCAGTATTTTCTGCCTTCTTCGTGTCGCTTGTCACAGCAAATGTGTTGGAGGGGCGTGTCGATGCATCGAGAAAATCGCCATCATCGTCTTCAGCACTATCGCTGTCTTCATGTTCATTTTCATCAATGCCCTCTTCATGGTCATCTTCACCTCCTGTTTTGTAATCTGTATTAAATTTGCTTTCCTTTGTAGCGTGAGCTGTATGCTCAACAGCATTTAGAGCCGACGACCGTTTGTTTTGAAGTTCGTCGACTCCACGCAGACATCTTGCGAGTGTACACTCCGCACATACCGACTCTACCACGCCTCGTAGGTATCTCATTCCGTCATTAACATTAACTGTCTCATCATGATCGTCTGCGGAATCAGCACCCATCGATGCAGCAGGGGTATTGACGACATCAATTGCTGGCTCTCGTAAGAAGAATCCTTGCAGATCTCGGCGCGGTTCTTCAATGTATCACCCTGCATAAACTGCATGTGCCCACTGTCGCAGCGCTTCATCGTGCGAGTTCCCTCGTCGTCTGCGAACATATTACGTAGTGTGTTAACACGAGGTAACGAAGTCAGTGCGCGTTGTCTCGAGTCAAGCAAAGGTGCGTTGCGTTACCTTTCCACGTACCAGTGTGTCTCTTTGAATTATCGCTTCTACCAAATGTTGCGCCACGCATATCGCATGTTAGTGTTCTGGAGGTCGGTTTCTTTGAACATTCGCTCTTTTCGCGTCGTCGTGCATTACGACTTTCACTGAGGATCTTGGCACAGTGCCGACATTGTTTCCCGTGTAATTGTCGAGCAACCGATGGAGCTCTGCATGTAGTCGTACACGGCATGCACGATTGCACATCGTCAGTAGTTGCCATCGTCTTCAAGCATATGTGAATTCAAGCACTTGTATTACTACTGCACAGAGCTGACTCCTCAGAGCTGACCCCTCATTGCGGAGCTGATGGTGAAGCATGTGATGCTTACTGTGGCGTGTGCGGTATACTCTTGGTTCTCTCATGTGGCCGAGCATTTCGAGTCGAAGATGAAAACACTATCGCAGAATCGGCACCGGCGACAACCAGTTAGCGATGACGCAGGTCGCGGCTCCGTGGTCGTCGAGGTCAAAGGCAGTCCTTCGTATTCGCAATTCATCTTCGTGGTATGAAGAGAGAGCGCTTCCAAATCGATGTTCACCTCATGGTGTCAGAACGTCAACTCTCATTTTTTAAATATATAAATGCGGTTCTTTTTTACAGTAAAGAGCCTAGATTGTGCCCACAAGAGGCCTTCCGTCATAAAATTTATATGTAAAAATGGGAGCACTCTGAGAAAATTCATGTACTCGTTCGCCTCAGAAGAAAACATGCATTTACTTACATAACAATATGTTATTTTAATATACTTGTAGGCATATGTATATAAAAATATAGGAATTTTAAATAATTTTATGTTCCCATATTTATATATAGCCTACATTATTATGTATGACATTAATTTGAAATAATTTTATATTTATTTTAATAATTTGAAATAATTTAATATTTCCGTATCTGTTTCCAATGACCGCATTTATTTTCCAATAACCAAATTTATGAATTGGCAACAAAGTATCGACTTTCACTTCCACTCAGAAATATATTTACATAGAAATTTTGGATAATTTTTTTTAAATTATAATAGACACAACTGCTTAAAATAAGACCCATATGACTACTAGGGGTTCCTCTTAATGGCGCACCTGTTTTGTCGGTGTGGACTCAAGGAGCCGCGGTGATGTGGTGGATAGACTACTAATATTCATATGGGCCTCATTGTAGGCAGTTGCGTCTATTATAATAAAAAAAAAAGACCTATAATATAAGCGACTCTTGAATTCTGAGTTGTGGGGCCGCGGTGGTGTAGTGGTGAGACTACTCGCCACCCACCAAGGCGAATCGGGTTCGATTCCCGGCGGGGCCGCTCCCGGATTTTCGCGAGTGGGGATCGTGCCGGACGATGCCGCTGGTCGACGGGATTTCTCGGGGATCTCCGGATTGCCCCCGCCTTTTAATTCCAGCGCTGCTCCATACTCGCCTCACTTGATCCTCGTCAGCTGTCAAGAGCCGCTCGATGTGGCCGTTGCTGCGCCCTGTCTCGGGGTCGGCGACCTGGCGAAATGCGCGCGGACCCGTCTTGCCCCGGCGAGGGAGCGGCACCAACATTACGAGGGAGGGGGGAGTGGCGGTGAGAATGTGCACGTTGGTGAGTCAGAAGACCCACACGACCTGCCTGCGATACTGCTCTATCAGGCGCCGCCGGAGAAGTCTGGCCTCAAGGTCGCCGCCAGCTCCTCAGCTCCTCGCAGTCCAGACAACATACTTCACTCCTTCCTTCACTCCTTCCTTCCTTCCTTCCTTCCTTCCTTCCGCCACCTCTCCAGAAACACACCGTTACAAGAATGCCCAAAGGGCGTATCCGAGTTCGTGAGGAATGGAGGTCTAATAAAAATAAAAGAACTAAATTCAATAATTATATTTATTCACAATGCTACAAACAGCCCATCATCTGTTATTTACCAGTCTGAGCGTCCTATTAGCTCTTATTATTCTTATTGAGTGCAATGTTTGATTACTATCTCCATTTCAATTAAAGTCTTGATCACAGTCTTTGCTTTTGCTAATGTCCCTTAAACTGCTCCAATTATTTCCACACGTTTAGTTAAAGCTGTCTATTTCCATCGTCCCGAATTTCTCTTCACTCGCGCATCCAGCCCAGAGTCCCGCAGATCAGTCCCACTCTTCACTGCACACAAGCTCGCCGACGCACTCTCGCAGATCGCTGCAGTCGTCCCTCGCCGCTCCGGAATCGCCCAACTGTCGCTTAAGGTCGCACGAGACGCCAAACTCTCGGCTCTTAATCACTCTCCCCTCAGAGGCCCGCACGTGGTATTTATACTTGAGGTAGGTGCCGTCTAGAACGTTCTCGGCAATCCAAGATGTTCTGGGAGAGGAAATGGCGATGACGATGACTTCCCTGCGTGATAAATGGAGAAATATGAGCTTCTCAGGTTCAGCGAGATGCGAGCTGCGATAAGTTTATCGGCGTGTGCGGCGGCGTCCTTTACGATAGGCCGCTCGCCTCGTCTAACGTTACAAACGTGACCTCCATCTCTCAGCGCCTTCCCGCGCGAAGGAAACACCGGGAAGTGACACGAGACAATACTGTTGCAAGCATGGAGGTAGGAATAATCAGGAGAGGGCATGTTATGACGTACCTACTTGAAGCTACAATTTCGACCGTCGTCATGTTGTGACTCCCAAAACAATGAAGATGTGGTTGCTTTTTTTATGCATGAAACGAACGTTAAATAAGTAAAACTGCCGAAGCTCTGCTTCGATACAATAGCTGTATTGTATTTCTGGCAGGTTAAGTTTTCAATGTTGTTTGGTGTCACGACATAGAGGAAAGGCTTCATGGAACCTATAAAAATGATTTGTATTGGTCAACGGCATTGGCAGCAACCAATAATAAAATGTTGGTGTGATAGCAGCAGCCAATAGCATTAACCAGTACAAAGACGCTGTCTGTGTTAGTGCTAGCTCCTGACCTTGTACAGCACTCACCACTACTTTACGTATTTTGCAACACGCCATACGTGAACGAGTATACTCAGAAGAGTATGTCAAGGGGTTGGTGTAGTTTTGAAAGGGGTTAAAACTCAGGCAAACATCATCTTGATCGGCTGAATTACTTTTTGACGCGTGTTAACCGTCTGCACACGAATCACGTAGGAGCCGTGCCGATGTTATCGAATTATGAGTGGCCCGGTCAACTGTGATAAGGCCTTCTCAAGCAGACAGCGACCAATGACAATAGACAAAACTGCTGTTGGTTACTTGTAGTATTGAAGTCCACCGTGCACTCATATTTTTGGCCGGCGCAGTATACTCCAAGTATGAATGGGCAGTTATCTTCCCTGCACATAACTCATTTGTAAACCGTGCCTCCTAGTCCAGATTTTGACTGATTCATATTACCGCGGGCGATCACAAAGTTTACAACTCATTGGTTGTGGCAATGTAACAAGTTTGGCGTCGGCTCAGTACAGCGCGCATCATGAAACGTTTTGTTTGCAACGCTTGAAACTGTAAACTAAAGTAGGTGTGAACGGTTTGGAAATGATGATTGGTTTAAGGTATTTCAGTGTGCAGATCTACGCAGGAGAAGAAAACGTGGCGTGGACATCTCGAGCCTGCAGTCGCCTGGGCGATAAAAGCAGTCCTACTTCTTGACTACGCGGCGGTAGGTTGTCTGTCACCAGAAGGGTGGGAGGGGGAAGGAGGCAGACTTGCCTGGGCCGAGCCAATGGCGATGCAGACACGTGCCCGTGGAGTGACGCTCAGCCAACGTCGAAGGCGCCGCGGCGACGTTGCGCTTCTGTGACTCGCCTACTCTGCGCCTCCGTCGCGTGTCGGAGAACCGTGAGCGCAATGGCGGGCCGACAGTGCTGCCAATATGGCGAGCGTCGAGAGAAAGCGACGGGACGGGACACTCACTATAAACCACAAGTTCGCGTGCACACCGCACACTGCCCTGCGAATAAGGGTTGTTCAATACTAAGTGAGCGCCGTGAACCCAGTTCAGTTGGTAACCATGGACGGAAAGTAGTTCCGTGGCTTAACGTCGAATTAAAAGTGCTAGGAAAACATTTGTGATAACTCAAATGATTTATTACGCTTAACGTATTTCTTAATGTGTCTAAGAGTAAGAATTAGCAGGTTTGTAAACGACTTACTTTTCAAATAATTTCGTAGTTTCGCTCGACCAACCCGTGAATAAAGTGATTAGGTCCACGGGAGTGATAACTTTACGTAACGCGGAATAATACGCAACGTACGTACAAGCAGGTCTTAAGCAGGGCTTTCAAGAGTGGTCAGTTTGCCGTGAACAGCTTTACACTCTCACACCATACTGTGTTCCCGGGGGTCATCAAGTCAACAGTACTTATTAACCCTTTGAGGACGGGACATATTTACTGTCACTGAAGACAAGGTTGAAGTGAGCTGCCTATATTCTCCACTACGGCAATACCAGTTGTGTTGGTCTCTGTATTTACACTTACCATCGTCCTATTGGTCCTCGCTACGCCGGACACGCCTACTGCACTCTGCTACGTTTATTATTGGCTGGCCGTTAGCCAATGAAGTTGCACGTCGACTGTGCACCAATTAATGCGTTGCTACAGATGTGACAGGTTTTACAATCCATCGTGTTCATTCGAGAAATTATCAAAAATAACAAGTTTTATTCTTACGAAATAAAATGTCGACTAGTTATAATTTGTTACTTATATTCCGATAAAGTCCAGCGAATCAGTAAAACTATAAGAGAGTGAGTTTTGTCTTCAAGAGAAAAAAAACGTCCACACAAACGTAGCCCCGAGTGCAAACTTCTCAGAATGCAAACTTCCCTGATGTGTCCGAGTTCGAGTAAGTGTTGCAGTCCAGAGGATGTGGATGTTCATTGCAACATTCCCTCTTTCTCTTGACCTCTATCCCTTCACTGTCCACATTCCCTGGACGACGTGGACATTGATTTCGAACACCCTTCTTCGTTTCGCAATCGTTACAACGCCCAACGCACGTGCGATTAGAAAATATCAAATAATTAAACGAGTTTTCTAATGTCGGCTTGGTTTGCGTGCGGGCAACGGTGTCCAGTAAACAATTGAAAAACAAAACTTACATTGCAGGGATAAATTTTGTCACAACTGGTGCATACTTGCTTATGCCAAGCTTGAATTAAGCTTGAAGGTAGCCAAGGCAAGCTCGTGGCAAGTTTTACTTAACAAACTTGCTACAAACTCGACCTGTGGAGACTGTAGTTAGCTTGATTCAAGTTTGTTTCAAACTTTTTGACTTGCATAGCAAGCATGATTCGAACTTACAGGCTTGTCGTGACAAGCTTGATTCAAGCTCGACTCAGGTCAATTGTGCTCTCGGGGGATGCACGTGCCTGGGGCACGAAGCACGTTTGAAAGCTCTGTTTAGGATATACTTCTCTGACTACAGTGTATCCTTCCGCCATATGTAAATGTAACATTGCCATGGGCCTCGCCACTTTATTCATGCTCCATCCAAGAGAAATCGTGGAATTCTCACGCAAATGAATGTGTTAGGGTGGATTCACAACAGTCCGTCGTCCGTCAATCCTGCTGTACGGCAACATTTCAGTGCGACAACTCAACATCGCGATATTTCTTTAGTTATAGGTATATTTTGGTTGGAAATACATTTTAAAATGAGAAACATTTTGGGGAAATAATTTTTTTAGGTGATAAGAATGTTAACTGATTTTTTTTTTTTTTACATTATAATTTCCTTAACTTACCACTAAAGACAAATAAACACAGATCCACCGCCTTGCATT
This sequence comes from Clitarchus hookeri, assembly GCA_002778355.1. Classification (NCBI taxonomy): domain Eukaryota; kingdom Metazoa; phylum Arthropoda; class Insecta; order Phasmatodea; family Phasmatidae; genus Clitarchus; species Clitarchus hookeri. The sequence goes on from NQII01003568.1 coordinate 112,721, forward strand.
TTATTTCAAAGTGCGTATTCACGTCTCAGGAATGTCGTCAGAAGGCGGTGTCTCATCCGTCCGTCCGCCGAAAGTTAGTTTCAGTTCGGTAAATATTTGACGGATGGACGGATAGAGGAAAAGTTGTCCTGAGATTGTTCGAAGATCACGTGACCGCGGGACAGATGGGTTCGACGGACCATCGTGAGCCCAGCCTTCCCTCTATGCAAATTATTTCTATAGCGTGAATAAATAAAGATGCATTGACCTCACTGGATACAAATTTTAAAAATTTCTCTCGCGATACAACGATTCTAAGGATTAGTTTTTTTATTTCCTAACTGCCAACTTAACTGAGAAACCGCATGTCGGTGCCCACTGTAACATACACATAGTTATTGGCAGTGATATTTTTTTCAAAGGTTAACTTCGCAAGTGCTCACTCTACCGTGAATAGCCTATAAGTAGAGGAAGTGATATTTCGCGAAAAGATTTCGAGACAAGATACAGTCCAAAGCACTGTAGGGCCGTCCAGCTTCTTTGATTGGATAAAAAAAATGTTCTGGCCCGTGTTGACCGTTTGCGCACGAATCACGAAGGTTCAGTGTCGGAGTTACTTAGTCCTGAGTGGCAGGGTCAAAGACGGACACGGCACCAGCAGCCAATGGAGGTATAACAACAGCTGAGGTGTGTATATAGTATTGAAGTCTACTGTGTGCTCCGATTTTTACGCGAAAAGTCACTGGCCCTACTTATAGGCTATAACTAGAGACACCCGAGTTTTCGCGTTCCCTACCTCAGTGAGCTAATTCTCATTGGCCACCGTCTTCCGACGAAGGCACGCGGCCAGTAACGGATGGAAAGCTGCCGGAGCGTGAACAGGATATTGAAATATAGCATCCGTGAAATTATTTTAACGGAAATCGCCTGTCTTTATCTGTTAAGTATTCTTGGCTGGTAGAGTCCATCTTCTAACTTTTCTTACTCCCAGCTAAAGCCCTATTTCCAGGCAATTCATCCGCCTCGTGCAAACAAAGCTTAACTCAGTCTAGAAAATTACACCAAAGGAACAACCTACTGCATTCGTGCGCACTCAGATTAATAATATTTTGTAATAGAAAAATTTCTCACTATACATTACCAACACACCTGTTTTCTCTCTTTTTTTATTTGAATTAATTATAAATGAAAGTATTATATATATAAAGTATACGTTACAATTAAATTTGACCAAAAATAATATACTTTAATTTTAACAGAAGAATAAAAAGCTTGTGATATATGGCGTGTTTAGGAAACAACCAAACACGTGAGACATTGGGCGTTTTTTCAAAGGTTTTATTTTTAAAAAAACCTATGGGTTTCATGGTGCCTAATAACTAGAGACCTGAAGAATTCACGGATTCATTTCGGGACAAGCTAGGATTCAAAACACGTGCGTTTATGTAACTTTAGCCATTGGTCCACGCGGTGTTTGACACCTCCTGGAGAACGGTGTCCAGTTGTCGCCTACCACTGTGACAGCAGACAACCTATGCGCAGTTGATATCAGCGTATTTGTACATAAGACTGTAGAGTCTAGTCTGCAGGTCATTGAACTCGCGAATTTTTCAGATCTCTACTAATAACCTTTACTTACAATTAAACAGTATTCCTTCATTCTCCATGGATTAGTAATTTCCTTTCACGGAGTGCATGTCTTCATTCTTCGCCTTCTGGACGTCACAAGGACGTTTTCGCATTGTCTCTACACTTGTTATCGCTCTAATTGGCGACTAAACGTTTGCGGGCGGCTGTGCTCTTGTTATCGTAATTTCTGTTGTGTATACTTATTTGTGTTTCATGACCTTTCGTGCACACTAAATCTGAAACAGTGAGAATTGACCCGAAACAGTGAAAATAGTGAGAATTGAGCGACTGATAATCAGTGCCAGATAACTAGGGACAGTGGTATTTCGCGAAAAAATTTCGGGACAAGAAACAGTCCAAAACACCAGAAATATTATCTTAACCCCTTAACTTTCACGTTAATTTTTCGTTCCAGGTTTTGCAAACGAGGAAATCTTTTGCCTGACGAGTACTTGCGAATTCCTTGTAAAAACGTACTTGATGGATAGATACCTGAAAAATTCGCGAGTTCAATGACCTGTAGGTTATACTATATTTTCGTATGAAAAATCATACAGATATCACTGTTCATTGGTTGCTTGTTGTATTAGTGGAAGACGGTGATTCGGTCTGCATTTTACTGTGTATTTATTATAGGCTCAGAGTTGTCCAGGGGGTGCAATTTAATGGGTGGACCAATAGCATTAGCAATACAAAAGTACTGGGATTTGAATTCGCGAATTTTTCAGGTCTCTATTGATGGAACATGTAAAGGGGGTTTCTATTGGTCTAAGGCAGCAACCAATAGCATTAATCACTAAAAATACGCAGTCTTGTGTTGGTGCTAGCTTCTGATCTTGTACAGCACTCGCCCATGATTTTACATATTTTGCAACACGTGAACGAGTATACTGCGGGATAATATGTTAACACTTTCAGTCCGTGTGTCCACTGCATCGGACATGTTGCAGATAAAGGGAAAAATATGACACGAACTGTACACGTCTAGTTTCATTGGCGAATGCCGTCGGCGTCTTCCCCGTCGTTGACGTGATCTGTGGGCACTTCTACGGCTCGTGGTTCGTGAGTGGTTTACCCAACGGCTCTCAAGCACCAAGCACACCTCTCATTGGTTGTTTGGGTGACGCAAGAGTTGGATCAGGATACGTACAGCACGGACAAAAATATTATTTTATTGCGACGCTTGAAGCTATAAATTAACGCGGGACTGATAGGGTGAAGGGGTTAACCCCGAGTTTTATCCCAAGTATACTCGTTCACGTCTGACATGTCGAAGAATAGGTGAAATCATGGTCGGTGCTGTTCAAGTCCAGGCGTTGGCACCAATACCGGACATCGAATGTCCCTTGGCAATTTTATCGGTCGTTGCTGACACACCAACTATTTTATGATTGGTCACTTCTTGTGTATGAATCTACTGAAACCCTTTCCATAGGTTTCAAAGTGCCTGTTGTTATGATAATCTCGAAATTACTGTCGACACCAAAAATTTATTCTTTTGCAACGTCTGAAACGAAAAATTCACGCGTACCTTAAGGGGTTGATGTGGGGGACGGAGCGGTTAATAAATAACGTTATAAACCAATAAACTGGATCAGAAAGAGAGCCGAGGATACAAAGGCCAGACCGCAGTGTTTGTTCGACTGGGCGACGCGGGCGGGTCGAGGGGGAGGGTAGTTGCA
>NQII01003568.1:123359-153072 GCA_002778355.1 Clitarchus hookeri
AAAAAAAACAACGAGCCCCGAGGGGTTTAAACAGGAGAGAACTTTCAGAGCGACATTCAGTGTGCACAGCGCTCAGGCTAGTGTTCTAGTTCAGCTCATGAAGCCACTTCAGGCATTGTATGTTGCCGCTTCAGTCAGTTCTCATAATATATGCTGTGCACACCGGCCAGATCCCTTGTCTGATTTCGGACAACAATAACAAAGCATCCACCGTGCTTTAATAATTGGCTGCAGTTGAATGCAGTCTTAATATAAATAGATTACGCTCCTTCCAATCGCGGTGGGTGGGCGTGGCTACCACCTCACCTGTCAACAGCATCGCACAGAGTTGAATCTGCATGCGCCACCTTGACGGGGCCGAGGACTATCCAACCTCTACGAACGCGCTTCGTGAACGAGTCCTCTCACTGGGCGGACCAGACCAGCGTCTCTTCATTAGCGAGCATCAACACTTCAAAACTGGTCCAACGAAACGCCGCTTTTATTCGCCAAGAGGTACTGAGCGACAAGAGCCCATCACCAAACTCAGCACAGCAGTGTTCAGTGGGGGGTCGGTGGGAGGGAATGCCGTCGTTTCCCTTCGGCTCCTGAGGCCGCACGGGCCACCGTTGAAGCCCNGGGGTCGGTGGGAGGGAATGCCGTCGTTTCCCTTCGGCTCCTGAGGCCGCACGGGCCACCGTTGAAGCCCTCCAGGCAAATACCCGCCTCTAGGCCGCCTCCCAGAGGAAGTTTCAACCAATGCCACCCAGAGTCCAACCCGCGATCAGCACGGCCAAAGGCCGGGGCTTCACACCCGATCCCCTGGGTCGCCACGACTATACCACGCACACTGAGTTTACACCCAGAGGAGAAGCCCAGCTCCTCCAGGACGCCAGATAGTCTCTTCTGCGGATCTCTGACACCCCCGAGATCCACCCGAAGGCCTCAGTTGGGGGATGTGCACTCGAATCGCGGGTCATCACCGTAGGCGAGGAACATATGCAGCCTCTGGAGAGCCGCACATGATCTCGCCGTGGCTTATCATCAGTGCACTGGCGGGGCCGCCACTAGCCCATTGTCGTTCTCACTCCGTCAGCCACGGTGTTTCCAGCCCTGACCTTCCCAGGAGGTGGAGGTGGACTTGAGCAACGCTAGGCTATAGCTTCGCATCGCCGCCCCACTTCAGGGACCGTGTCTCGACCCTCTCAGCAGCAGGGGCAATCCCAATCTGCAATGAGAAGACCCCACCGGAGCTCGTCAGCTGGGGCGAAGTGGCCCCAGGCTGTGGCGCGGTGAGGAGGTCACATCACGCCAATCCGCTGTTACACATTAGCCGGTGACCACTACGCGGGCTTGCACCAGAGGGATGGTCGAGCTAGGACAGCCAGCCCAGCTCCAACCCAGCCCCGCAGGGCCCGTCTGATTGCCAATCGCACGTTATGGAACACTCCTCATTGGTCGGGCAGCCGTCTGGCTAGTCAAGTCTCCAGAAGGTGATTGGTCGACGACGCTCCGCCATATTGCTGGCCGGTGTGGCTGGAGTCCGCAACACACGCCTCCATTTAAACTTTGTATTATCAAGTGCCATGTGGTCTTACTGTCGAGCAACCATTAACACTTTTGACCCCGTGGGAAACACGTACTAGAATCAACTCTTCCAACAGGTTTGGTGCGAAACTTTTTTTTTTTGTGCCTGCGAAGAAGTGAACATTTCGTTGGCTGTTGGACTTTGCTTGCGTCATGTCTACATTTTCTTGTCCGCTCAGAACTCACCAACTGTACTGACGAATTTCTGAAGGGTGTGGTCAGCTTCAGGTGCGCCTATGCACCGATACATACTTGTTGCTAGTATTTGTAAGTTCGTCACGCTCAGTAACTTACTTTATAGTTCAGCTGTTTTGTTCCGCCGAAAGACGTATCTTTAAGGACAAATATTTAATTTTTATGCTCCCTACTTACCAAACTGAAGAATGTAATTTGAGTAGGATGTTGCAGGGGGCGTCGACTTGTGAAAAATATTGGGGGTGCTTAGCAAAATAGGGGTGGAGAAGGAAGGGTTTTCAAGCGCCATATTTAAGAAGTTGTCAGCCTTAAAGCCAAAATTAAGGTGGACGCCTGCACCTGCCTGTTACCACGCTAGAAAACACCGTTCGCAGGGCAATCCTGTATCCAAAACTCAACTAGCGACGTCATGTTAAGGGTTTGAAGAGCTGAATTATTGGGTTTAATATTTCTGTATGTAAATCACCCCCGCAGTCGGTGCCTACGGGATGGCGCAAATTATTTCAAATATCAGGAATTATCAATAAATCGTTGCCCGTATGGTACACGGGCATCGTGTTGAAATTTATCCACGCATAAGGACCGTACCAAACATAATACGTAGCCTATTACGTATTATGTCCGGTACGGTCCTCTGTTGTTCTGCTCGTCATGTATTAATGCTCGTGCGGCGATGTAGAAATGACAAGGGTTTGATCCCAATTCCCGACATATCTCAAACATTTCTGACTCCTAGGGCGTATATGGGACGTTTTACTTGTGGAGAAAAAAAATGTTTATCTCGAGTATAAATAACGATACGATACAGGTCGTTAAACCTTTATACGCTGTTCATGTTGAACTGGGCACTTTTGAAAGCCTTCCTTAAGATCTACATGTATACACATGGCGTATTCTTCCTGCGTGCGTAAAATTAAAATTGCGCAAAATTCATGTACCTCAAGCAATTACACATAAACAATTTATTTTTAGTCTCCGCGGTAATTACCGATGTGAAGAATTTTCTTGTAGTGAAGTGGAGAGATTTGGGTGGCTCTTAGTATCTGCACCTCTCGTTTAGGATTGGTCGACACCGATGACGTTGAGTACGCAGAACGACGCACACTGGACACAAGTAAGATTTATTCTACTGAGGTTAGGAATAAAACGTGATTTCCTATGGGTGGGTTTCGCATAGGAATAATTTCCGCCCCTAGGTGCGTAATGTTCCAAAAGGTAACTTCTAATTAAAATTTTAAGCTACGTGAATAATAAAAGAGAAAGGTTTTTCTTGGTTACGAAGTTATGTTATATTTGATTTATGATTATTACAATTATCCTGATTTTTAAAGTAGAAAATATAATAAAATCTGATACATGGCTGACACTAGCGCTGACCTACCGGCGAAATTTTTTTTGTTGCCAAACTTTTAACATCGATCTTACCAACCTGAAGTAAAATTAACCTCAACACGAATACAGCGCACCCCAAAATATGTCACGATTGCAACACTTGAGCACAAAATACATAGGGGAATGAGCCGCTTACAGGGCAAAGTCCGGCTGCACACGCCAGCAAAATGGCGTCACTCGCCAGCGACATGTCGGAATGCCGTTGGCCAATCAGCGCCTGGCGAACCACTCGTCGGCAGGCAGACCCGGCCAATAGCGAACCTTTCGCAGCATGCAGTAACCTGCTGAAAATATTAAACAGTTTTTGGATTAACGTGTTTTCTATTAAACATTTGCAACCCACTACACGCGCCAGTTAGGTGACGTCCTTGATCACAGTTCTCTCGAGTGTTAAAATATGTTAATCAGTCGTGGTGGTCCAGTTATCCAGAAAGCTGTTAGTCACTGACTGGCGGTGGTTGAGGGGAGGTGGGGGTGGGGGCGGGAATGGTCCTTCATGGCGCGGTGACGTCATCAGAGGAAGCAAAGTGCGAGCGATGGAAGGCCTTCGACCGAACTGACGTCAGCCGCCTTCCAACCAGAAGCCCGCCTCTGGACGGGAACTGCTTCTGGGATAGAGACGGCATGACGGCGTCGACGATGATGATGGAGAAAACACGAGAGCTGTTCCGACCAGGGAGAGAGAGAGAGAGGGGAAGACAGATGAAGAAAAAAAAAAAGGGAAGAGGGCTGGATCTAGTCGACGAAAATGGGCGTCTGCTGAGGTTGTTAAACCTCGGCCGATCATAAAGTCGCGTTCAGACGAGCGGCTCTGTCGTGCCGAGCGCCGGCCAATCAGAGGCCTGCGGCTCGGTGGTGGAGCCGTATCTCCAGTCTGTGCCTTCCTGGAGACACCCGACTCTCGTAGGCGCTGTCTGCAGCTGATTACACGGACACAGCGGTGGCTCTCCGCGTCACAGGCGATGCTTATACAAGCACACTCAGGTGACTCAACCTACCCTGCGCGTCGCGTCAGCAGAAAACATTTCGTCAAGGGTAGGGCCAGTGACTTTTCGCGTAAAAAACCGGAGCACACAGTAGACTCCAATACTATATACGCACCTCAGCTGTTGTTATACCTCCATTGGCTGCTGGTGCCGTGTCCGTCTTCAACCAAGCCACTCAGGACTAAGTAACTCCGACACTGAACCTGCGTGATTCGTGCGCAAACTGTTAACACGGGTCAGAACATTTTTTAGCCAATCAAAGGAGTTGGACAACCCTACAGTGCTTTGGACTGTATCTTGTCTCGAAATATTTTCGCGAAATACCACTGCCCCTAGTAATGGGTAGAGCCACACCTGTTTCTCGCGAAAAGATTTCAGGACAAGCGGTGTTCCAAAACAACTTTAGTCCAGAACCACTTTGACGATTGGATCAGTTGAATTGTTACCCGTATCGTCCGTCTGCCCGCGAATCACGGGCGGTCGGTATCGGAGAAGCTTGATTCTGATTGGCTCGCTCATGTAGCAGATTGTCTTCGCACGAAGACAAGCGGCCAATGGTCAAATGACGACTGCAATTGTGTACATAGGACAATGAAGTGTAGCCTCCACCTACATCTTTTCGCAAAAAAAAAAAAACAGGTCTCCTCGGTCATGGGAATAACTGTTCACAAGACTTACTTTCGCAACTGTCAAAAAAGAGTGCACGTGTACGTGGAACAACCTATATCCTTCTCACACGTCAGCAGTTTTCCTTTTGTTAACGGCCGTGTTCCCTTGTGAGAATACAGTCCACTATTTGACTGGGCCAGTCAGAATAACGTAAGTAGGTGGGACTTAACGCCTCGTCGATGGCAAAATCATTAATAAGGATCCGGATTTTTCGTGTATACGTTACTCGTCGAGCCAGCGTGAGTGAAGAGATCTGGCGACTCTTAACATCGAATTCTAAAGAGCCGGCGAGGGTGAAATAATGAGATAGGAATGGAGCAGTGCCGGAATGCAAAGGCGGGGGGAAACGGGGGATCTCCAAGAGAACCCGCCGACCAGCGGCACCGTCGTACGGAAATCCAGGAGCGAGCCTTGCCGGGAGTTGAACCCGGTTCGCCTTGGCGGGAGGCGAGTAGTCTGACCACCACACCACCGCGGCCCCGTTCCGTGTGCATGACTGACTCGTAAACCGTGTGACTATTGCCGAAAACAATGCCTACAGCCCACTGGTTGTTGTGACGAAATAATTCTGCGTCCGCTTTAGTTCAGCACGCATCAAATAAATATCTCATTCACAACACCAGACATCACAAATTAACCCTTTGAGGAGTATGCACGTATATACTTTTAATCGGAATCCAAGTAAAAACTTACAACTAGTCAACATTTCACTTCGTAACAATAAAACAGTATTTTTTAATAATTTCTCAAATGCACACGGTGGATTGTACAAACTGTTGCATCTGTCACTCTAAATTAATTGGCACACAATCAAAGAGTGTCTTCATTGGCTGACGGCCAGCCAATAATAAACGTCGCAGAGTGCAGTAGGCGTGTCCGGCGTAGCGAGGACCAATAGTACGATGGTAAGTGGAAATACAGAGACCAACACAACTGGTATTGCTGTAGTGGAGAATATAGGCAGCTCACTTCAACCTTGACCTCAGTGACAGTAATTCTGTGCCGTCCTAAAGGGTTAAAGAGGGCCTGGAAAAGTGTTCCCGCTGACTGGTGGGACTAGAGACCGGACCTGTGACCTACATGTTATTCATATACGTTTATATTCTATTTGCTGTTTATTCTAATTTTTTTTAATGAAACCTTTCAAAAACCACCTTATTTATACGCGTTTGGTTGTATCCTAAATATGATTTATCACAAGTGTTTCATATCTATGTTAACATAAAATTGCCTTATGTTTGGTTAAATTAAAATTTTTATTTATATTTCACTTAAATTAAAATATTCTATTTATAATTAATACCTTTAAAAACAGCGTAAAAACAGGTGTGCTGGCAGTGCCTAGTAAAAAAAAATAGTTATCATGCAAAATATTAGTATGCTGAGTGCGTANGTAAAAACAGGTGTGCTGGCAGTGCCTAGTAAAAAAAAATAGTTATCATGCAAAATATTAGTATGCTGAGTGCGTACTGATGCAGTGCGTTGTTCCTTGGTGTAATTTTCTAGACACGGTTAAGCTTTGTTTTCATTGGGCGGAGGAATATCCTGGAAATAGATCTTTAGAAGGGCTTCATAAAAATGTTAAGCGACCGTAAATGGGCTATGTGTACATAGTGAAGCGAATATTAAATGTTCGTTTGGATACTTGCTGGCACAGTGGGAGGCCTTGATTGGACCTGCACCCTTTGCTTGTTTGTTATTGGCTCGGTGTCGTCTAGGAGATGCCAAATAAGGACTAGGCCATTCGCAGAACTAAAGGAGACATTCGCATGTGTGCATCCGCGCTACGGACGACGCCGGGTTGGAGCGTGTAAAGCGACATCGCCTTTACGCGCATGCAGTGTTCCCGTTGTACCGCCTGAACTGGCGACCCAATAGTTTTACTGGACGCGGCACTGTGGCAAAGTCCAGTGCACTCTTCTGTCGCAGTTTCGCATAAATCCGGTTCATACATTATAAGAAACAACACTCCGAAAAAGTAGTTTTCAGCCATCCAGCAGGACATTAACATGTTTGCAATGTGCGTGATGTCTAGAAAGTACCACACGCCCCTAGTCTCTATTAATTTTTTATTTTCGTAGATAAGCATTTTGGGTGCACATACACTGGTTCCTTTAAAAAAAAAAAAAAGTAGATTTGAAACACACTGCAACTCAGTTGGAACGCCGACCAACATGGGAAAAAAAAAANTTTAAAAAAAAAAAAAAGTAGATTTGAAACACACTGCAACTCAGTTGGAACGCCGACCAACATGGGAAAAAAAAAAATTCAAAGTCCAACAAAGATGGCGGACTACGGCAGTCGAAAAACAAATTATTCACAAACAATATGGCCGCACACATAAGATGCAACAAAATGTACCTATGCTTATTAAAGTTTGAAAACATGCACATATTATGATGACAAATTTCTTTCACACTCATTTAAAACAGTACATTCCTACCTGCCTTGGTAGCCGAGTGGTCTAAGGTGTAGGTCCAATTTTCCATTGCAAGGGGGCTGGAACGAATCTGTTCACCTCCACATAATTTTTTTTTAAATTCTGGAAATTAAATAAAAATAGCAGTGCTCCTAGCGGCCAACTCCAGAACCAATATGGAGTTAGATTAATCATGTGTGCACGCCCCTAGTGGCTAACTCCAGAAACATACACCAGTACACTCTAGCTGCCATCTCCACAAACAAATAAGGTGGTCGAACACGACTGTCGTGCCCCCTAGCAACAGACGATGTAAACAAATAACAAGTGGAAACAAGATGATGGGCAAAATGGCGGATAGTGAAAACGAGATGGCAGGCAATATGGTAGACAGCATAAACAAAATGGCAAATTGCAAAAACAAGATGGTGGAATTAAAACAAAATTGTAAACTCAATTACAAATTGGCACAATCAAAAACAAAATGGCGGTCTCAAAAAAACGGACTAAAAAAGGTTAAGGTCGAGGAATCCGATATGCGGAATCCAAGATGGTGGGGGTGACATTATCCAAGATGGCGTTGGATCCTCAGCCCCCAGCCCTTGTCCACGGAGCCCCCAAAACCCCTACTTTCATTGCTAGAGAATGGTGAAATTCAAGGGGAATCACTCACCAGTGAACTTGACTCCACAATCGTCTGTATACCCTAGCATCAGCTATTTGTTCATTGGCTGCTGCCGTGGATACTTCCAAATTTTCTAAAAACTTGCTTAAGTTATAGTTTAAGTATATTCCTCCGCCTCATGCAAACAAAGCGTAACCAAGCCTATAATAAAACACTAAAAGGACAAAGCACCACATTAGTGCGCACTTAATTTAATAATATTTTGGATGAAGACTATTTCTTACCAGGCTAACATGCCTAATTTCTCCCTGTATTTATCCATGTCATTTTTAGATGAAATGTTATAATTTATGCATAAAACGTAATTTAAATTTATCAAAAATTAAGACACTTCTATATAACTCAAGTATAAAACGCTTGTGACACATGACTAGAGACCTGCGAAATTCGGGTTGTTTGAGGACATGTTAATCTTAAAACACTTTTCCTTTGCAATACGTTTGTCATTGGACCATTCTTTAATTGACACGCCCCGGGTAACTCTGCGCCAATAAATGAACACTTCACAATCGTGACGTCACACCTGGGCAGCAGCCAATGGAGAACCGACGCCGGCTCGAGTATATAGAGTACTGTGAATGTTAGCTTGATGCCAATAAACAACGAGAGTTTTGCACGTCCCTATACAAGACATATTTAGGAAACAACCTAAAACGCCTTACATGGAGTGAGTTTCCAGACGTTTTTTTTTTCAAAAGTGTGAAGAAACCGTGAATAGACTACAGGACGTGTCCCATGCGTAACTTCCATATTGGCAATGACTAAGAGACCCGAAAAATTCGCGAGGTCAACGACCTGCAGGCTAGACTCTACAGTCTTATGTACAAATATGCTGATATCAACTGCGCATTAGTTGTCTGCTGTCACAGTGGAAGGCGACAATTGGATACCGTTCTCCAGGAGGTGTCAAACACCACGTGGACCAACGGCTAAAGTTATACACTGAAGAGCCAAAAAAACTGGTATAGGCGTGCGTATGCAAATAACAGAGGTATGGAACCAATCAGAGTAACGCTATGCGGTCGGCAACTAAATCGGTTACTGCTGCTACAATGGCAGGTTATCAAGTTTTAAGTGAGTTTGAACGTGGTGTTATAGTCGGCGCACGAGAAATGGGATATAGCATCTCCGAGGTAGCGATAACATTTGGATGTTCGCGTACGACCATTTCACGAGTGTACCGTGAATATCGGGAATCCGGTAAAACTTCACATCTTCGACATCGCTGCGGCCGGAAAAATATCGTGAAAGAACGGGATAAACGACGACTGACGAGAATCATTAAACGTGACAGATGTGCAACCCTTTCTCAATTTGGTTCAGATTGGATTTGTGGACTGCCCTGCAGGATTCATGGTGTCAATTGCCTCCTGCATACCTTCAGACATTAATCGAGTCCACGCCACGTCGTCTTGCAGCACTTCTGCTCGGGGGGCCCTACACGATATTAGGCAGGTGTACCAGTGGTTTTGGCTCTTCAGTGTATAAACGCACGTGTTTTGAATCCTAGTTTGTCCCAAAATGAATCCGCGAATTTATTTACGAATGACTGATGGTAACAGCTTTGAGCACGCAGCACGTTGTCGAGTGGTTTCAAAAAAAGTTCACTAGGCACAGGTACAGCGCACATCAAGATATTCCACTATTGCAACACTCCGACTTACAAATTAACGCGTGACCGAACAGGTTAAAATTACACCGACACTGAACGACTGTGATTCGCGGACATACACCTGGGATGCGCTGCAATTAAAATTATCCAATAACGGACGTCTATCTGAACTNAGATATTCCACTATTGCAACACTCCGACTTACAAATTAACGCGTGACCGAACAGGTTAAAATTACACCGACACTGAACGACTGTGATTCGCGGACATACACCTGGGATGCGCTGCAATTAAAATTATCCAATAACGGACGTCTATCTGAACTAAAGTGCTTTGGGGTACAGCAAACCGTTGAATCTTTTAGCGTAAAACCAATGTCCCTGCTTGTTGGGCGTTGTTTCCTGTTCTGTACAGTCCACGANAAACCGTTGAATCTTTTAGCGTAAAACCAATGTCCCTGCTTGTTGGGCGTTGTTTCCTGTTCTGTACAGTCCACGACATTTTAAATCACTTCCTGCACAACGTTCCACCATTTTTAATTAAGCCTTTGAAATATCTCTCCGTGTACGATGTGTTTGGTTTACTAAATATGGCACGCACCACATACTTCTGTTAACATGAAAGTACCTCATTTTTGGATAAACTGAACTTTTACTTATATTTTGTCTTTAAATTATGATATTTCTTTTATAGTTAATATGAATAAATACAGTGAGAAAATAGGGAAGAGAATATGTGTGTTCGTAATACCTGGTACGAAATAGTTATCATGCAAAATATTATTAAACTGAGTGCGCGCGAATACGGTGTGTTGTTCCTTTCGAGTAATTTTCTAGGCGGAGGAATATCCTGAAAATATAACTTCAACAGGGCTTCAGAAAATTTGGAAGTAGCCATAACTTGACTATACAAAGTCACTAAACAAAATAGGACTTAAGAATTTTTCTAAAAATGTCCTATCTTAAGCTAGTTTACGNTTGACTATACAAAGTCACTAAACAAAATAGGACTTAAGAATTTTTCTAAAAATGTCCTATCTTAAGCTAGTTTACGTAACATTTACGTAACCTTTGAAATGCACATTTTCTTTGCAGGGTTCACGCCAAATTGTATTGTTTGTCTCGCGAGTACTTACAAAAACTTACAAACAACCTATTTTATAAGAGTATGTAAGAAGATTTTCACATGACCAATACTTTCCAAGCAGCGTGCTGTAAAGATAATAGCATATTCTGGATAATAAGTTAAAGGATTGGTCTCAAATCAAACACAGAATACATTAGTCAGTGGCTCTGGCGAGGAGATTGAAGAGAAACATGCACAATTTGCGTTATTATTTTCTAACACTATAGGTACCTACTTAAGAGCAATTCGTTATTTCATTGGCTACCGGCGACTATAGGCTATGCCCGGTAAATTTGGGAACTTTTGGAATACCTCTCATTTGGTAAAATAGTCAATGAATACATTTTATTTTAGCCTTAGACGTTAACTTCGGAGTGCGGTGGAACGTACACAACTGTGCTTATTTCTTACGCGGCAATATTTATATTTTAAAAGGTGGTTAATTGCGTAAAATAAATTGCTGAAAGGAGAAAGTGACCAGGGCCTCCAGTGGGTTCACTTTACCCTCAACAGCCTTTATACGACGTTATTAACCTCTGTATGCGTGATCGCTTTCCTGCCAATGAAACATTCGCTGAGAAGTCCGAGAACTTTGGACAAGCGCGAAGCCCAACTGCGCAATTAATCGCCGCTGATTGGCCATTCCTGCAGCCATGTCGACCTTGGCGGGCTATCTAAAGGCGGCACTTCCTGGGCGGGTACGTGAGCCGATGATCAACACGCTCTGAGTTGGCGTCGTTGAATATTACATGCCGAGCTGCGATATGACAATGTCCTATAAATACCGACAGGAAAATATAGAGAATAAACTTTAGGACAAGCTAGACTTCAAATACGTTGTAATTAAACGTCCCTAACTATAATAAGTTTCTGCAGCAGTAACGAATCCGTAAACCTTACGTTAAGAAATTTTCTTATAATAGAGGCACCCGATTTTCGCGTAACGAATTACCGCCAAGCTGTCCACACCGAAATGCCCTATTTCGATCCTGTTCTCAATACCAGAGAAATGAAGTGAAAGGGCATTTTATTCACACGCATAGGTCGTGTAAGGTCTTAAGTTAGTAAAAACAAATCAATCACAAGACTACCGTGTGAGCTCCTGTGGTAACCCGAAGGATATCAAGTCTGTCTTCAAGTTGCGTCGAGGTCAGCTCCAACTTATCACATGCAAGTCCGCATCGTCATGGCTTGTCCTCTGGCGTTAGAGCCTGCGGAATCTGCAAATTGTATTCGTAGAGACGCAGCCGCTTCCTGAGGACCTTATGGACAAGTTGTTCGCGGCATTCAGGAGTTGCCGTGAAGCCTGACGAGTTGACTTCCGTGGACTCGGTTGGAACGCTTGGCGGGCGTTCTCTGCCTGCTCGTGGGAGACACACCTGCCTTCTTGCCTTTGTAACACGCTCCCAGTGTCCAGAGTCCGGGAACCCTGCATGGCGTGCTTGCATCCTCTTGGCGTCTCGTCTGGCGATGCTTCGTTCTGAACACGACGAGAGTCCCTCTGCGCCACAACGATGGACTTGAACTCGGAGTGCCACGCCACAACTTGTGCCTTCTCGTGAACCGATGCCGTTTTGCGTGCGGATTGTCAACGGCGCCGAACGCGCAACACGTTGGCCATGGAGCAAATTAGGGCGGTTGTACCCGGCGGTCACGTCAGACCTGAAACAAAATTTGATTTGCTATTAAAATGACAATATTTCAAAACACTTAAAGTCAGATCCACTTCGGCGGTTGTATGGTTGCAACCTATGCTCGGTTACTCACCTACCCGGGAGTCACAGATGTTCAGTGCTTGAGTTACTTTATTCTCATTGGTCCAGTGAACACCGCACTGTCTTCCGACGAAGGCACGTGGCCGATAAGGAAGGGGTGAGTCAAGAGGTCTTGAGAGCCGATGAGAGTGATTGAGGTGAGTATGGAGCAGCGCCGGAATTAAAAAGGCGGGGGAAACGAGGAGATCAACGGCATCGTCCCGCACTATTCCCACGTGCAGAAATCCGGAGTGACCCGGCCTGGGGATTGAACCCGGACCGCCTTGCTGGGAGGCGAGCAGGCTAGCCGCTCAGCCACCGCGGCCCCACAACGGAAGGAAAACTGCAGCAGAGCAAGTAGGGTATTGAAATGTAGCCTCCGTGGAGTTGTTTTCGCGAAAATCAGGTGTCGCTATTTATAAACATTTTTGTATGATTTGATTTTCTTTTGTGCCTTTATCTTAGTTGCGAATTTGTAGAAAATAACTATATCAAATTGAACGTAATTTATCCACGGCTAGCTAAAAGACGAAATTGGGAAAACTGGCTCAAAATGATATACTCTGTCTGTGGTTTGGATGATATTTGTAATTTTAAACTTTAATTTGACATATTTTAGCACAAAAGTGAATACTTTAAAACTTTAAAAATTAAACGACATCGGCAAATTAACATATTTAAATCATATCGTTTTTTGCCTTTAAAATTNACTTTAAAACTTTAAAAATTAAACGACATCGGCAAATTAACATATTTAAATCATATCGTTTTTTGCCTTTAAAATTTGTGTGCTTAGAATGTCGTTTTAGGTTTATATGAGGATAAAATAACACAGTGAAGTCTTTATTTTCAATAGCTTATTTCTTGTAAGCAGATTCAAGTAGTAAGTTAATATCATTTAATAATAACATAATGCCTCATAGATCACGTACAATTTGGTATCTCTTTTCATTTATGCTGACTAACAGTGGCTCATGATCTGCACTGCAGGCATTGTGTAGCAAGAAGACGTATCGATACCTCAGTAGAACAGCGTTACAATTCAAAATATTCTATTTTTAGAGGAACAGGGTTGTATTAACAAAATGACTTCCACCAGCGTTTTTTTGGTAGATTAACCCACGCAAAAGAATAACTGCCAATATTTAAGCTGTAAAACTTTAACGTGAAAGCAATATTTCTGTACTCCATATTGCAAGGTAATTAATTTAAAAAAATTAAATTGTTTGAGTTCTAACACTACTGATATAAAAAAACGTATGGGGGTAGATTTATTTACTCTCTCTCTCTTTGTTCGCAGGTAGACCTTAATATTATTTAGGGCCGTGGTGGCTNTATGGGGGTAGATTTATTTACTCTCTCTCTCTTTGTTCGCAGGTAGACCTTAATATTATTTAGGGCCGTGGTGGCTGAGCGGTTAGCCTACTCGCCTCCCACCAAGGCGAACCGGGTTCAATCCCCTGCCGGATCACTCCCGTATTTTCTCGCATGTGGGAATCGCGCCGGACGATGCCGCTGGTCGACGGGTTTCCTCGGGGATCTCCCGTTTCCCCCTCCCTTGCGTTCCGGCGCTGCTCCACACTCGCCTCGATCAGCCTCATCGGCTCTCAAGACCTCGCTGTTAGGAGCCGTCCAGACCTCTTCACTCACGTTCACTCACTAATATAGTTTACCGAAGGTCATTCCCGCTGATCCACTATTATTGTGTAGTGTGTTATTTTAACTGATTCCGCAGTAGGCGGTACAGTTCCTATTCAGGGGATTGATGTTAGAGACACGCGGGGACATGGAAGGATGCCGACGCGGGGGGGAACTGGAGGGGAGGGGGGTTGACGTCACACGCAGCGCGCACTCTCCGTGCTCCAGATGCGCACGTGCGGCCACAGTGCCTGCATGACCTGTGACGTCACGGCCAGGTGGCCTCGCCGAGACAAACAGCCAAGTTTCCTCTGCAGACACTCGCCGACCACTACCGGACCGCTCGCGTCTATGTACACTGAAGAGCCAAAAAAACTGGTACACCTGTCTAATATCGTGTAGGGCCACCCGAGGACGCAGAAGTGCCGCAAGACGACGAGGCATGGACTCGACTAATCTCTGAAGGTATGCAGGAGGCAATTCACACCATGAATCCTGCAGGGCGGTCCACAAATACAATCTGCGCCAATTCGAGAAAGGGTTGCACGTCTGTCACGTTTAATGATTTTCGTTAGTCGTCTTTTGTCCAGTACTTTCACGATCTTTTTCCGGCCGCAGCGATGTCGAAGATGTGATGTTTTACCGGATTCCCGATATTCACGGTGCACTCGTGAAATGGTCGTACGCGAACATCCAATTGTTATCGCTACCTCGGATATGCTATGTCCCATCTGTCGTGCGCCGACTATAACACCGCGTTCAAACTCACTTAAATCCTGATAACCTGCCATTGTAGCAGCAGTAACCGATCTAGCTGCCGACCGCATCGCGTTACTCTGATTGGTTCCACACCTCTGTTATTTGCATACGCACGCCTATACCAGTTTTTTTGGCTCTTCAGTGTGTATATCGCAGGGAGACGATAAAACCGGATATTTGATCAAATCCCTAAGGTAGATGATCAATTCACGGAAGATGTTAAAATGACAACTCTGTGGGGTGATTCCCCTAAAGAAAGTAAGTGATTTGATAAAGTCCCTTAACTGTTTTAGTGAAAAGATGAAATAAAGAAGTCAGGACTCGCCCAAAGCGTAGCCATAAATGACGCACCGTGGCCGAGCCCCAGCGCCAGCAGGAAGGTTCACTACTGGTGTTATGGTCTTTTCAAGGCTCGCCGGCAATTTTTTGTAGATAATGAGGCTACCAGCTTCAAGTACAATATCTTTTCACTAAAACAGTTGAGGGACTTGATAAAATCACTTACTTTCTTTAGGGAAATCACCCCACAGAGTTGTCATTTTAACATCTTCCGTGAATTGATCATCTACCTTAGGGATTTGATCAAATCTCCGGTTTTATCATGTCCCTGCGACATATATGCTGTTCACTGGGCACGTTTGAAATACCTGTACAAGACCTACAGGACTAATTGTATGCACGTTGTGTACTTTCACACCGTACGAATGTAACTGTCTTGGACCTGAGCGCTTTATTCGTGCGTCGACTAAATGAAACTTTGGAGATATTAGAAAAATCATACACTTTGCAAATTTGCTCATTTTTGCACTTAAACGCATAAAGAAACACAAATAAAAGTAAATAATTTCAGTATTCACAAAAGTTTACCTAGCGCTTTTATTCCAGCGTTAAGAAGTGGAACTACTTTATCTCCTTCGCTAACCAACTTTACTGCACGCGTGCCAGTCACTGTGCCCGCTACAATGCACGCAGGTAGGGGCAGTGACATTTTTCAAAGGTAGATTTCAAAAGTGCTCTCTTTACCGTGAACAGCCTCAAGGAAAATTGGCATACGAGGCGGGCATAGCGCAGAAGTAGAATACAATTACCAGGTTCTCTGGAAATGAACGACGGAAATGCACTCGCATTTCTCCTTGCATTATGAGCAGTCATTCCTTGAAAAGCGAACCTGTACATAATACTCAGTACAATGAAACTCTCTTCCGCTGTGGTAACTTGCTTCACAAACACACACTATCGTCCTTAGCAACATCGCAATCAAAAGAACCAATATTCCTGAAAACAGGTCTTGAAACGCATCTCTTCTTATGACAACGTGATCGCCGCATGGCGCTGTGTAAACGAATTAAGTTCGCAGAAAATTTTTATACGACTGCTCCCGAACAACGTTTAACTACTTCTAACAAAACTCCGCGGCAGCGCTCAGTAAGCATAGGCGCTTGCCGCGACGTAGGCTTCAGTTCGAGCTAGGTGATGCTATTTGGGTATTTAGAAAATTGGTTGGTACTAATGGTGATGATCATGCACAGTATGTGTATGTTGCTTAATTAAGAGTATTTGGCATAATATTCGTTATTACTCGAATGTTCGTTTTCTAACGAAAGGAGCTATTCTAAGTGTATCATAGTATTTGTTTGACGTCACTGTGGTCGATAAGAAATTCGAAACGGAAACGAAGCCCTTCGGGCTTTCGTTACGGAGTTTTATTATGAAAACTTGTTTTGTGAGTGGTACAGGTTGCTTTTGTAACTGCCGAAGAAGATTGTCGCGAAGCAACGTGTCTTCGTGCATTGCTGACACATAAAAATGTATTTCAGAAAAAATATTTTAAAAGCACTAATTAAACTTTCTGTTTTAATTCGTGAACCACGTAAGCAGCAGTGTAGGTTGGATATTGTGAGGGTATTTATTATTTAATTACAGTTATTTATAATGAAAAACGAGAACGTAAAAAAACAGATTTATTCAAAGTTTCCTTTGGAAAATGAAGTTCGTAAATTAACCGATAGGTAGCGCCAAAATGTAAACATTTCGTAGAAGTATACAACAGAATTTATTTCTCTTGAAAATAATCGAGTGAAAATTTATACCGCATTAGAATAAATACAATTGACTAGAACCATGAGTGTGTCTAATTTGTTGTCCATCGCTTATTTTATAATATTGGTATTAAAAATAACAAAAGAAACAGCATGCTCGAAAACAGCTTGCAGCCAAACAGCAGAATGGTCATGGAGAAAAGTCTTTGCACGTGTGACGACCAAAGTTCTGTCTCGTCTCTCTTGTCGGTGCACACGCGAGTCCATTTTAACACAGTGCATACGAAATTACAGCATATTTATTTGTGATATATCACACGTCCAGTCGAGTTAGAAAACATTATTTTGTCGACAGAAAATCTGACACATTTGACGAACGAAATATACCTTTCTCCTAGGATCCTTTTTTTATTTAATGCTAGCGTTTAAAACACGCCAAACGCAAACAAAATATTTTAAGGGATTATACTGCTTTGGCTTATTAATGTTTTCAAGCTCAAGTATTCATCTTTTATATATAACTCTTGTAATTCAGTTAAAGTTCGTGTGCGTGGTGTTGCCATCTTGCATTGGCTAACGAAAACGCGAACATTGCCGAAGTCTCGGAGGGCTGTAAAGAAATATTACTTAAATACGAGATAGCTTCTCTCGACGATTTAATTCGTTTCGAGAGCTTTCGAAACTTAACGAATACGAAAAATTAAGGAATAACTTAGAATAAGCCCCCCAGGTCTTAGTGGCAAGAAGCCTCCACGCCATTTGCAATGTANCGAAAAATTAAGGAATAACTTAGAATAAGCCCCCCAGGTCTTAGTGGCAAGAAGCCTCCACGCCATTTGCAATGTAGCTGCAAGTTCTATAAGGGCGTGCTACAATGATCAGTGTGAAGTGTCACACAAGCTCTGTTTACACGACGTTTTGTTGCGCGAGCTCAAACCTGTCATAACGCGGCGATCGCATGAGACTGGGGAGGGTGGAGGTACTTCGGCGGCGAGGTGAGTATGGAGCAGCGCCGGAACGCAAGGGCGGGGGAAACGGGAGATCCCCGAGAAAACCCGACCGACCAGCGGCATCGTCCGGCACGATTCCCACGTGCGAAAATCCGGGAGCGACCCGGCCGGGGATGGAACCCGGTTCGCCTTGGTGGGAGGAGAGCGGGCTAGCCACTCAGCCACCGCGGCCCTTCCAGAACTGTGTTGGGAAGCCCGGTACAACCGCGCTGCTTCCCTACTTTTTTTTGTGTTATTTTATCCGTACACGAACACCATATCCTCACGTCCAGCGGCAGTCTACTCCGCTTCGCTCGGACTGACCAGGTGCGCTCGTCCGCGTGTGAACACAGGACTGCAGTGTACCCACAGTCGTACCTGAGGACCCTCCTCGCCGACACACAGCGCGCCATCTGCCGGGCCTCACGTGAAAGTACGTTCCACACACCTTGTTCTATACTACGCCCACAGGACGTGTCTGTAGACATATGGCAACGGGCAACGGGGTTAGCGTGCTTGACTGACACCCTCCAGGCACCGAGCTCGATCCCCGGCCCGGGCAACGATGTCAATCGTGGTTTGCAGTCTTCAAGGTAATGTTGGTACTTTACCTCATGACGTTACACGTAGTACATTCCTCCTCGTCGCCCCGGCCGCCGTTGTACTTCACTGCAACAGGCATCGCAACAATGTTCCGGTAGTAACGCTCGACGGAGGCGTTTACGGTCCGGGGCTTCCTATCTGCTCATCCCTGAGGATTGGTAACATCACCCCGGTACCTCCTGTACAGAGACCTGAAGAATTCGCGGATTCATTTTGGGACAAGCTAGGATTCAAAACACGTGCGTTTATATATCTTTAGCCATTGGTCCACGCGGTGTTTGACACCTCCTGGAGAACGGTGTCCGATTGTCGCCTGCCACTCTGACAGCAGACAACCAATGCGCAGTTGATGTCGGCATATTTGTACATAAAACTGCAGAGTCTAGCCTGCAGGTCATTGAACTCGCGAATTTTTCAGGTGTCTCTGTATANGCATATTTGTACATAAAACTGCAGAGTCTAGCCTGCAGGTCATTGAACTCGCGAATTTTTCAGGTGTCTCTGTATAGCTGTTGGTTGTGCTACTTCTCAGCTGACAGTTCCGGTGAACGTGACAACCAATGTGAGCGGATGGGTGCCTGGGTCTGCTGCAACCATCCGTACCTAAGAGAAGTTCAGGTTGCGTCACGAAAAACTGNTGTGAGCGGATGGGTGCCTGGGTCTGCTGCAACCATCCGTACCTAAGAGAAGTTCAGGTTGCGTCACGAAAAACTGGGACGTCCAGTTATGCAGTATTTTAAAACTCTTCAGCTCGAATACATTATCATTAATAATTTACTGCTATTAATTTTCCCGCGTTTTATGTGTCTGCCTCAGAACTGCTAACACCCGGTATCGAAGTAACCTAGTTATGATTGGTCCAAACCAGTAAGAAAATATCTGATCACACCAAAGGAAAGCTGCAGGTCTGCGCGGTGATATTGAAGTCTAACCTCNGTGAGCGGATGGGTGCCTGGGTCTGCTGCAACCATCCGTACCTAAGAGAAGTTCAGGTTGCGTCACGAAAAACTGTGACGTCCAGTTATGCATTATTTTAAAACTCTTCAGCTCGAATACATTATCATTAATAATTTACTGCTATTAATTTTCCCGCGTTTTATGTGTCTGCCTCAGAACTGCTAACACCCGGTATCGAAGTAACCTAGTTCTGATTGGCCCAAACCAGTAAGAAAATATCTGATCACACCAAAGGAAAGCTGCAGGTCTGCGCGGTGATATTGAAGTCTAACCTCTAACCTAACCTAACATACTGGGCGATTTGTTTGCGAAACATNCTAACCTAACCTAACATACTGGGCGATTTGTTTGCGAAACATCGGACACCTGGCGATCTCGCAAATAAATGACCTCGGTGAAAGAGTATAATTGAAGGACGTATATAGTTCAGTAATGCTTTGTCCCACGCTTGTTGGATACCCGCCGTTGTAGGGATAAAGAGCTCGGAGAATCATGTACGACCCTGTAAAGGACCCTGTAAAGAGAGAAAGATCTCTCACCATATCAACACTAAGCCCCGGCTTCGCCTATTACTAGAGACCTGAAAAATTCGCGAGTTCAATGACCTGCAGGCTAGACTCTACAGTTGTATGTACAAATATGCCGACATCAACTGCGCATTGGTTGTCTGCTGTCACAGTGGCAGGCGACAATTGGACACCGTTCTCCGGGAGGTGTCAAACACCGCGTGGACCAATGGCTAAAGTTATATCAACGCACGTGTTTTGAATCCTAGCTTGTCCCAAAATGAATCCGCGAATTCTTCAGGTATCTGCCTATTGTCCAGATATTCGTTTACAGGGGTATTATTGGAAATGATTTATTACATAAAATTTACAATTTACTAGTAAACAACTAGTATTCAGAACCAGCGAACACAACTGTGCACATTTACTCACGTGTAGGTAATTTTTGGTCTGTACTGCATACTGCGAAGCTCAATGGCCAGTGATCTTACCTATGGGGTTTGTGGTCCGCAAAGCAGTCTTCCTGGTCTAGGTCATGATTGGTTCATATACTGTAGCCAATCGAACTGCCTACAACTCGTTGGCCGTGACAACGAATCAAGCGTTGTGTCGACTTACTTAAGTACAGCACGCATCATCAAATGTTTTGTTTGCAACACTTTAAACAGTAAATTAAAGTAGGGCCTGGAAGCTTTAATACTTTTGTATCTAATTTTCGCTGAGTGTTATTTCCTGCTTGCAAAAAGGTGGGATCTTTTTGATAAAATACAAATATGTTCCTGATTTTTCTCAACAAGATGACACTCAGTGAAAAATTAATCACAAAAATATTAAACCGCTCGCAAAATGTAGATTTTCTGTAATCGTACATTGTTAGTAATGACTAGGGGCAGTGATATATCGCGAAATTATTTCGAGACAAAATACAGTCCAAAGCACTGTAGGGTCGTCCAGCGTTTTTGATTGGCCACGCCCTTGAACATAGCGGTCGTTCATTGGTACACCTGAGGAGTTCTCTGCGGAAAACTGAACACAAAGACTTGGGTAAGAAATACGCAACGGCCAATGAAATGTTCGCCTCTTCACGGACGCACGGGCATGTCGCATCAAACTTGTTGCAAACAAAAACCCCAGATACATACGTATAGTTAATGTGAATATAAACAGAGATAAAATAGGCGTGTTGGTAATGCCTAGTAAGAAATAGTTCTCATTGAAATATTATCAAAGTGAGCCGCACGAATGCGGTGCGCTGTCTCACTGGTTAATTTTTTTNAGAAATAGTTCTCATTGAAATATTATCAAAGTGAGCCGCACGAATGCGGTGCGCTGTCTCACTGGTTAATTTTTTATAATTTATTAAACGAGTGAGTGAGTGAGTGAAGAGATTAGAGCGGCTCTTAGCATCGAGGTTTAGAGAACCGAATAGGGTGAAATGAGATGGATACGGAGCAGCGCATGAATGCAAGGGCGGGGGAAATGAAATATGACAATTTATGGATAGAATATAAGTAGAGACCTGCAAAAATTCGCGTTATTATTTAAGGACNAGAAATAGTTCTCATTGAAATATTATCAAAGTGAGCCGCACGAATGCGGTGCGCTGTCTCACTGGTTAATTTTTTTATAATTTATTAAACGAGTGAGTGAGTGAGTGAAGAGATTAGAGCGGCTCTTAGCATCGAGGTTTCGAGAACCGAATAGGGTGAAACGAGATGGATACGGAGCAGCGCATGAATGCAAGGGCAGGGGAAATGAAATATGACAATTTATGGATAGAATATAAGTAGAGACCTGCAAAAATTCGCGTTATTATTTAAGGACNGGGGAAATGAAATATGACAATTTATGGATAGAATATAAGTAGAGACCTGCAAAAATTCGCGTTATTATTTAAGGACAGACTGAACTCCAAGTTACTGTGCGATTCTGCGCCGCTGTTCATGACCTCGCTTGACTGGTGCATGGGCGCAGGTCTTGCACACAGAATCTTATAGTAAAGTGAAACAACTTTACTTCAATTGTGGTGACGTGCCGGCCTTGAAGCAGCCTCTTGCGCTGTAAAGATACTAAGGCGAAGAGAGTCCATCAATCTTTCGTTTATGGCTAATGGGTTGCGTATCCTTACGGACATACAATCTTTGTTGCTCCGTAACGGCCGAGGCAGGCATTTCCGTACATCTGTTCCTTCTTGTAAAATGTTCAGTTCGTTGTCCTGTACCACACGATGCACATTATCTGTGTTATTTTGAAACATTCTGCGTATATATCCGTGTGTAGTAATTCGGGCGTCGGTGCAATATATGTATTGTGAAAAATCGTCGCGGAAGACTAAACACTGTAATAATTTGATAGTGCAATGCTATACTTTATAAAACATCGGGAAGAGTGTTTTACTCGCCGACAGTAGCAAATAAGAAAATGACGCTAAACACGACGACGTTCTACTCCATTTCAGGGCACAGCATATTTCGCTGCTATTTTACGAACAGGTTTCTAGCGAACTCTTCCTTCAAAAGGAAGCGACTGCCGTGTCGTCCACAGTTGGAGTCAAGGTCAGCCACTTGTGTATATAAGCACATCAAGCGCTGGAGATTCGCTAGCTTTCGTCTGGAAATTCATACGCATACACGGATGTGCCAAAAAAAATAGGTTGTCTCTCGTCGCCATGTCTTCACAAACTNCGTCTGGAAATTCATACGCATACACGGATGTGCCAAAAAAAATAGGTTGTCTCTCGTCGCCATGTCTTCACAAACTTGTCAGCACCAGTTAAATTTATAGTTATTCCCCGCGAATGTTTTTTTTAAGGAAAGAATTTGATCCGTTTGCCATACATAATAGTTAGAGACCTGAAAAATTCGCGAGTTCAATGACCAGCAGGCTAGAGTCTACAGTCTTATGTACAAATATGCTGATATCAACTGCGCATTGGTTGTCTGCTGTCACAGCGGAAGGCGACAATTGGACACCGTTCTCCAGGAGGTGTCAAATGGCTAAAGNCGTCTGGAAATTCATACGCATACACGGATGTGCCAAAAAAAATAGGTTGTCTCTCGTCGCCATGTCTTCACAAACCTGTCAGCATCAGTTAAATTTATAGTTATTCCCCGCGAATGTTTTTTTTAAGGAAAGAATTTGATCCGTTTACCATACATAATAGTTAGAGACCTGAAAAATTCGCGAGTTCAATGACCAGCAGGCTAGAGTCTACAGTCTTATGTACAAATATGCTGATATCAACAGCGCATTGGTTGTCTGCTGTCACAGCGGAAGGCGACAATTGGACACCGTTCTCCAGGAGGTGTCAAATGGCTAAAGTTATATCAACGCACGTGTTTTTAATCCTAGCTTGTCCCAAAATGAATCCGCGAATTCTTCAGGTCTCTAATAATAGTACGTAGATATTGGACAAGTCATACAAATCTCACGATGTGAGGTAGCAGATATCATTACTTATTATAAATATACAAGCCTGGTTATGCATTTAAATAAATAATGTAAAGTCAACATATTTTTTTCTTCTTCTTTTTTTCATTGGTAGGCCACGAGCACCCAGGAACACGTCTTCATTACAACGAAAAAAAAAAAAAAAAAAAAAAAAATAGGAACAGGAAAGGGAAACAAGACATGTGTGGAATGTAGTAATACATTTGTTACTGCTTATGAATTAGATATTCTTCTCTGAAAAGAAAGCAGGTTCTTTAAAAAAAAAAATCTTCATCTGCTTTTCAAAGAACTTTGGGTTCGAGAAACAAATTTCTTGTAGATGTTGTGGAAGTTTGTTGAAAAGCTGACTGCCAGAAGTTGGAAGACCGTTTACTGAGGGTAGGCCCTACGTGAATGTGATGAGTACTATCAGCCGCTTGTCTTTGCGTGAGGGCAGTCTGGTACATGAGCGACCCAATCAGAATTAAGGTTCTCCGATACTGACCGACCGTGTTTCGCGGGCAGACAGATAAGACGCGTGACAGTTCAAATGGTCTAGTAACGAGAGTGCTTCTGAACTAAAGTGCGTTGGACCACAACCGTATTCCATTCAAATACAGTGTTCATAACGCAAAAGAAGGTTATATTTGGCCGGTGCTGTACTCTTCGGGGCTCAATACGCAATCACAGAGCAGACAAGAATACGGAGATGAAACCGCCGGTTATTCCGCTAACTCTAAAGACGCACGCGAAGGCGAAATTGCTTCACCGGTAAGCGATGTGTCGCAACGCCGTTCGCTTGGTAACGTACTCGCCGGCCGGCACCCCAGCCAATAGGGAACTTTACGTAGCACGCACCAGCCAATCAGACACAAGGCCCGTTCCCAGAGCCTCGCATGGCCAATCAGAGCACGGGTTCGCCCACTTCAAAAGAACCGTCACGTAATTTCGTCTCTGTGTACTTACCTACGCTGTGACCAGAGGCGTGCAAAATTCGCGTTGTTTTCTAGTGCCACACTAGAGTTCTCAGTCGTATAACTACTCGAGCGTAATTCGTGATTCCATTGGTTACTGACAACACTGCGGAGTCAATAACTAGGGACACCCGAATTACTAGAGACCTGAAGAATTCGCGGATTCATTTTGGAACAGGCTAGGATTCAAAACACGTGCGTTTGTGTTACTTTAGCCATTGGTCCACGCGGTGTTTGACGCCTCCTGGAGAACGGTGTCCAATTGTCGCCTACCACTGTGACAGCAGGCAACCAATGCGCAGTTGATATCAGCATATGTGTACATGAGACTGTAGAGTCTATCCTGCAGGTCATTGAACTCGCGAATTTTTCAGGTCTCTACGATTTTACGCGAAAAGAGTTCCGCACATGCTAGACTTCAATACCCTACTCGCTTGTTGCCAGCGTGGCAATGCGAGAAAATCGTTTTCCTACTTGACTGACCAATCAGAATTAGGTAACTTCAATACTGTGCGTCTGTTATTCGCGGGCATACACCCCTAAGACGCGTGACACGGAAACCATCCAATCACGGAAGTGGATCTGAGCTGACGTGCTATGAAATACAACTGGTCGAGAAATCTTTTCGCGAAATTCGGGTGCCTCCTGTAGAATACCTGGTTGCTAAACCGCTGAGCCTTCGCTATTGGCCGACAGCGTGTCTGGGGCGTGTCGACGCAAGTTGTCGGTCAGCGACAGGCGTTAAACGAGTACGCGCAGCCTTTTTGAGTTCAGTCTGCAGCCACGCGATGACGCTAGTTTTGCAGGTCCCTGACTATGACGCAGTTCTCTTCGCCGTGAGGCACAAGTTTGTAAACTCTGTTGACGTGAATCGTTCATATTACTATAGTTGAACACGAAGCCTGCAGTTCATTGGCAGTGATAACGAAGCAAGCGATGTTTCTGTTTCTCGTTTACCAATCATAATTTGTCATTGTGCGGTCCGTTGTGTTTTTTTTATTTGTTTGTATATACCACGTAAAATTTTCAATTAGGTTATATACATATATACATACCTACATATGATGTGTATGGGCACCTGTTTTTCACGAAAAGATTTCATGACAAGTTGTGTTCCAACGCACTATAGTTCAGAACCACTTTCGTGATTGGATCATTTTAAGCGTCTTATCTGTGTGCCCGCGAATCACGGATGGTCAGTATCGGATAAACTTAGTTCTGATTGGCTCGCTCATGTTACACAGACTGTCCTCACACAAAGACAAGTGGCCCATGGTGAAATGAAGACTGCAATTGTGCACATAGTATATTGAAGTCTAGCTTCCGCGTAATAGGTGGCCCCTAATTAATGTGCATTCGGTGTTTGTGTGTTCTGAACTTTTTTTTAAAATGTCTTGTTAGGTTTCTAATGTAATAATTTTGTTTTTTGTTGCAGTCCTTTTGATGTACCAACCAGGAAAACAGAAGAGCNTGTTAGGTTTCTAATGTAATAATTTTGTTTTTTGTTGCAGTCCTTTTGATGTACCAACCAGGAAAACAGAAGAGCCCAACAACTTGTCTGGCATGTTGTAACTATTGTACTCTTGTATTATTTTATCATCTCTGTCCATGCACTATTCACCTTCATGTTAATAACAAAATTATAGATCAATGAATTAAAAAAAAATAATTTGCGACGCCCGAAACTGTAAATTTAAATGGGCCTGAAAGGTTTAATCTCAATACAGCATGTTATATAGTAGCTTTTTTGGTCGCCTTTTACGCCACGCACTGAATTACGGGTAACACTGGCGTTGTCTGAACCGAAAAGTTGAGATCTCTCGGTGCAGACAGGGCGAATTGTAGACTAAAGATGAGGTAGACCAATTATTCATCTGCTGCGCATGTACCCAACATTGGCCTACCGCAAAGGAACACAACTGCCGAAATCGCATGGTCAACAGCGATGCACTTGTTTGTTTATACCTTAATTTTCAAAATACAAGCACTTTCGTATGTNCGAAATCGCATGGTCAACAGCGATGCACTTGTTTGTTTATACCTTAATTTTCAAAATACAAGCACTTTCGTATGTATAAAATACTTTCACTAATTTGAATTTAATCTAACTGTATTCCCGATTGGTTAGGGGAAGTAGGTACTCAAACATTTCAAAGCACTCGTTTACTGAACTATCTTACTTTTGTTCAAACATTTACAATTAGTATGAATTGAAAAGGGAGATAACGTGTGTGTTGGACATGGGTAGTAATAAGAATCCAGTTCTAATTCAAAATAAGTATTATTAAACTGAAGGCACACAAACATGGTATGCTGTCCCTTCAATGTAGTAGTAACTACCTAGACTTTGTTCAGATTTGTTTGCGCGAGGCGGGGGAATAGAAAAGTTGGCAGTAACCATACGACTGGACTGGAAGTAAGGATCGAGTGCACAAGGTACTGTGGAGTCTAGCTTGNTCGTATAACTACTCGAGCGTAATTCGTGATTCCATTGGTTACTGACAACACTGCGGAGTCAATAACTAGGGACACTCGAATTACTAGAGACCTGAAGAATTCGCGGATTAATTTTGGAACAGGCTAGGATTCAAAACACGTGGGTTTGTATAACTTTAGCCAATGGTCCACGCGGTGTTTGACGCCTCCTGGAGAACGGTGTCCAATTGCCACCTACCACTGTGACAGCAGACAACCAATGCGCAGTTGATATCAGCATATGTGTACATGAGACTGTAGAGTCTATCCTGCAGGTCATTGAACTCGCGAATTTTTCAGGTATCTACGATTTTACGCGAAAAGAGTTCCGCACATGCTAGACTTCAATACCCTACTCGCTTATTGCCAGCGTGGCAATGCGAGAAAATCGTTTTCCTACTTGACTGACCAATCAGAATTAGGTAACTTCAATACTGTGCGTCTGTTATTCGCGGGCATACACCCCTAAGACGCGTGACACGGAAACCATCCAATCACGGAAGTGGATCTGGGCTGACGTGCTATGAAATACAACTGGTCGAGAAATCTTTTCGCGAAATTCGGGTGCCTCCTGTGTAGGGGCAGTGATATTTCGCGAAAATATTTCGAGACAAGCTACATTCCAAAGCACTGTAGGGTCGTCCAGCTTCTTTGATTGGCTCTAAAAAATGTTCTGGCCCGTGTCAACCGTTTGCACACGAATCACGAAGGTCCAGTGTCGGAGTTACTTGGTCCTGAGTGGCTTGGTCAAAGACGGACACGGCACCAGCAGCCAATGGAGGTATAACAACAGCTGAGGCGTGTATATGGTATTGAAGTCTGCTGTGCGCTCCGATTTTTACGCGAAAATTCACTGGCCCTACTCCTGTGGAATACCATGTGAGGACCATTCACCGGCTACTGGTTGCTCAACCGCCTGAGTCTTCGCTATTGGTCGACAGCTTGTCTGGGACGTGTCGACGCAAGTTGTCGGTCAGCGACAAGGGTTAAACGAGTAGACGCAGCGTTTTTGAGTTCAGTCTGCAGCCACGCGATGACGCTAGTTTTGCAGGTCCCTGACTATGACGCAGTTCTCTTCGCCGTGAGGCACAAGTTTGTAAACTCTGTTGACGTGAATCGTTCATATTACTATAGTTGAACACGAAGCCTGCAGTTCATTGGCAGTGATAACGAAACAAGCGATGTTTCTGTTTCTCGTTTACCAATCATAATTTGTCAATGTGCGGTCCGTTGTGTTTTGCTTTGATTTGTTTGTATATACCATGTAACGTTTTTAATTAGGTTATATGCATATATACATACCTACATATGATGTGTACAGGCACCTGTTTTTCAAGAAAAAATTTCACGATAAGTTGTGTTGCAACGCACTTTAGTTCAGAACCGCTTCCGTGATTGGATCATTTTAAGCATCTTATCTGTGTTCCCGCGAATCACGGATGGTCAGTATCGAATAAACTTAGTTCTGATTGGCTCGCTCATGTTACACAGACTGTCCTCACACAAAGACAAGTGGCCTATAGTGAAATGAAGACTGCAATTGTACACACAGTATATTGAAGTCTAGCTTCCGCGTAATAGGTGGCCCTAATTAATGTGCATTCGGTGTTTGTGTGTTCTGAACTTTTTTTTTAAATGTTTTGTTAGGTTTCTAATGTAATAATTTTGTTTTTTGTTGCAGTCCTTTTGATGTACCAACCAGGAAAACAGAAGAGCTCAACAACTTGGCTGGCATGTTGTAACTATCGTACTCTTGTATTATTTTATTATCTCTGTCCATGCACTATTCACCTTCATGTTAATAACAAAATTATAGATCAATGAATAAAAAAAAATTAATTTGCGACGCCCGAAACCGTAAATTGAAATGGGCCTGAA
Organism: Clitarchus hookeri; assembly: GCA_002778355.1. Classification (NCBI taxonomy): domain Eukaryota; kingdom Metazoa; phylum Arthropoda; class Insecta; order Phasmatodea; family Phasmatidae; genus Clitarchus; species Clitarchus hookeri. The sequence goes on from NQII01003568.1 coordinate 152,010, forward strand.
AGGTTTAATCTCAATACAGCATGTTTAGAGACCTGAAAAATTCGCGTTTTCATTTCGGGAGAAGCTAGAATTCGAAACGCCGTACGTTTGCACTGCTAATGCTATTGGTATACCCGTTAAATTACACCTCCTGGACAACTCTGAGCCTATAATAAATACACAGTAAAATGCAGACCGAATCACCATCTTCCGATAATTTAACAAGCAACCAATGAACAGTGACATCTACATGATTTTGCATACGAAAATATAGTATAGCCTACAGGTAATTGAACTCGCGAATTTTTCAGGTCTCTAAGCATGTTTTATAGTAGCTATTTCGGTTGCCTTTTACGCCACGCACTGAGTTGCGGGTAACACTGGCGTTGTCTGAACCGAAAAGTTGAGATCTCTCGGTGCAGACAGGGCGAATTGTAGACTAAAGATGAGGTAGACCAATTATTCATCTGCTGCGCATGTACCCAACATTGGCCTACCGCAAAGGAACACAACTACCGAAATCGCATGGTCAACAGCGATGCACTTGTTTGTTTATACCTTAATTTTCAAAATACAAGCACTTTCGTATGTGTAAAATACTTTCACTAATTTGAATTTAATCTAACTGCATTCCCGATTGGTTAGGGGAAGTAGGTACTCAAACATTTCAAAGCACTCGTTTACTAAACTATCTTACTTTTGTTCAAAATATTTCATTTACAATTAGTATGCATTGAAAAGGGAGATAACGTGTGTGTTGGACATGGGTAGTAATAAGAATCCAGTTCTAATTCAAAATATTATTAAACTGAGGGCACACAAACATGGTATGCTGTCCCTTTAATGTAGTAGTAACTACCTAGACTTTGTTCAGATTTGTTTGCGCGAAGTGGGGGAATAACCTGAAGGTAGAACTTCAGCAGGGCTTCAGAAAAGTTGGCAGTAACCATACGACTGGACTGGAAGTAAGGATCGAGTGCACAAGGTACTGTGGAGTCTAGCTTGTCGTCGCATGAATCCGCGAAATGTTTGAATGTCCGGCCGCGGCGTGAGTAGCAGGTTGTGAGGCGGCCATCTGCGTGGT
>NQII01003568.1:163214-174200 GCA_002778355.1 Clitarchus hookeri
GACCAGTCCTGTCCTGCCGCGGTGAGTCACCTCCTCAGTGTGCTGTCTCCACACATCGCCTCTACTAGATGTCTCGCGAAGAGCATTCGAGACACCAGATGTACTCCAGAGCACTTCAGTTAGCGTGCACTTGATGATTTTAAACGTCGCGTGACCCGAGCGTCTGCCCGCGAATCGTGGACATTCAGCATCGGGAGTACTTGATTCTGTTCGACTTCAGTCAAATAAGACATGTCTTCTCCACGTAGGCGCGGTGGCCAGTGACCAAAGGATATTAGTGGTTGTCGACGCAGGATATTAAGGTATAGCTTGAGCATAAATCTTTTCGCGAAAAGTACATGGCCCTAACTATAGTTAGACCTCCCCCTCCCCCCCAGGAAATTTCGCGAATCGACTTGAGGAAAAGCTAAACTTGAAACACGTGTACATTTGACTTCAGTTTCATCTGGGGTCTCTATTTTGAAGCCTTGTCCTGGACGAATTTGAGTCAATAAATAACCCGCAAGAAAAAAAAGAAGGACCTAGTCACTTTCTGCTTTGCCTAAGGTACAGCTAGGGCATCAACCAATGAAAAACTAACTGAGGCTCGAGTGCACGAAGACTTGCCGGAGTTTAGCTTGACGCCAAATAAATCCGCGGAAAAAAGATACCGTATATCTAACTATAGGTAGGGGCAGTGATATATCGCGAAAAGATTTCGAGACAAGAGACAGTCCAAAGTACTGTAGGGTCGTCCGGCGTTTTTTATTGGCTTATACATGTTGGGGTCGGCGTTAACTGCTCCGCACGACTCACGAAGGTTCAGTGTCGGAGTTACTTAGTCCTGGGTGGCTTGGTCAAAGACGGACACGGCACCAGCAGCCAGTGGAGGTATAACAACAGCTGAGGTGTGTATATAGTATTGAAGTCTACTGTGTGCTCCTATTTTTTTTCGCGAAAAATCACTGGCCCTAACTACAGGCTATTCACGGTTAAGTTAAACTAATAATAATGGTATTTTATGTTAGCCCAAGTATAAAACGCTTGTGATACATGACGTATTTAGGAAACAACCAAACACGTGATTTACATGGGGTTATTTTTTAAATGTTTGATACAAAAGTGTGGAGAAACCGCGAATAGACTAGAGGGGAAACAGCCACTTGAACCGCGAACACCAGTCGTACAGGAACCACGGTGGCTGAGTGGTTAGGCTGCTCGCCTCCCACCTAGGCGAACCGAGTTCAATCCCCGGTCGGATCATTCCCAAGTGGGAATCGTGCCGGACGATGCCGCTGGTCGGCGGGTTTCTCTCGAGGATCTCCCGTCTCCCCCACCCTTACATTCCGGTGCTGCTCCGTCATCACCTCACTTCACCCTCGTCGACTCTCAAGACCTCATTGTTAGAGACCTGAGAAATTCGCGTTTTCGTTTCGGGACAAGCTAGAATTCAAAACCCCGTACGTTTGTATTGCTAATGCTATTGGTCCACCCGTTAAATTACACCTTGCGGACAACTCTGAGCCAATAATAAATACACAGTAAAATGCAAACCGAATCACCGTCTTCCGCTAATACAACAAGCAACCAATGAACAGTGATATCTGCATGATATTTCACACGAAAATAGAGTATAGCTTACAGGTCATTGAACTCGCGAATTTTTCAGGTCTCTAGTTATTGTTAAGAGACGCCCAAATCTCTCTACTCAACTCCAGCCACACGCGACAGCAAAATGACCTCCCTTCCGAACAACATGTTGAAAGGCTGTTCGCTGATCAGTGCCTGGTATACTGTGTACCATATAAGAAGGCCACATTCTTCACATTCTTCTTCAACTGGTGTGTCAAGTATAGGCTTTGATGTGGCGAGTCAGCGCGTCCAGGAGGTGCTGCTACGTGTGGCAGTTGGTGAACTGCTTGGGTGGCGCTGCATTCGTAAACGGAGCTTGGTGGACGTGTAGGGTCGTTCGTAAACGCGGTACACTAAATATATGTCACTTTAAAAATTATACTGACCTCGCGGGAAAATAAAACCATTTGTATATGCGCGTAAATACGTTATTTTAAACAACAAAACTATAATATGTTTCTGGGTGTAGTTCGTGATATGGATAACAGATAGCGTGGAAGGGCGTGTTGTAACAGATGGCGAGCCTGTACCTCACAAGATGGCAGCACATAATTGGAGAGTCTGGAAACGTGAAAAATGTTTCGATGTTTCGTTACATTTGGATACGGATCGTTTTATTGTGCATATCATTTTGAACACCCATACATTACTATTTTATCACGAAGTTTCGTTTCTAAAACTAAAAACTGCTGATTTATGACGATGTAAAATAAAATGTATTAATTAATCTACAAACTCTTTCTTATCCGCGTATTTTCTGCTTGTCTGATGTGCGTCGGCACTGCTCTCAGAATAGCCAACGTAATATTAATTTATGTTCGTTCGTGCATCAGCTGATACAGGATTTTGTAAATGGCACGTTGTTTGTTTTGAATACATCAATTGCCACTCACTGACTGTAACTGTAAAACACGACAAGTCGAGCTCTTATTTTTTAACGAGGCGCTCTTAGCCACGGGGGCCATACCGCACCCCGGCCTCCCACTAGGCGGGAGAGAGGGATCACGCCCTCTCATCGCAGACATGACAGCGCTCACCATTATTGATCAGACCCCTCTGCCCCAATCTGTACACAAATTGCACCAAGCAAGCCCCGATCTGATATTACAGATCGCACTAGGCATGTCCTTCCATAAGGCTTGAGACTCTAGCACTCAAATTACCAAGCGTATGGTATGGCCGGTGCACTATCCAAACACCTGACGTGATCTCGGGCACGTCCCCGGAACTGTCCAGTTCAACGTCCGGTTCCATTAGCAAGAGGGGGGATCTCTCCGGAACCTCCTCCAGCATACAGAGTTAACCACTGCCAGCACGAGTCCAACCTCAGTTGATCCGAAGTCCAAGGCAAAACGCCCTGGTGGGCCAAGCGGATCATCCCGTGCTCCCTCTTAATTTTCATGGCACGTATGGGTTTTCCCGCGCCTGACTGCGTCCCCAGCTCACAGACAGCAGCAGTGCGGTCCCTCAGCCATTTCGGGATCCTGCACAACCAGCTATGGTTTTATTCCCTTTTTCTCTTCACCAACACCGTTATCACCTCCACCGCCCGTAAAGCTAGCTCGCCATCATCAAGCGCTCGTCCATTCCCATCCTAGAACTTCTTCACGGTGAAGTTCATGTCTTGGGCCCCAATGGCCTGAGTGCTAAGAGGTACCACACCCCACCATGTGGTCGGGCCTTGGTACTATCTATCGGCCCAAGCCATCACAGCAGATACCCCTTTGACAGTCGCTAGAAAACTGTCTCCCATAGGGACCGGGCGGCAGAGCCCAATACGTTTAAACAGGGGTGGCACGGGAAGCCTTGGGTTGCCATGGATGTCGAGAGGCTATAAGAGACGCATCATCCATCCTTTCCGGAAACCGGTTAGTAGGTCGGGCTCGGTTACCATAGCCTAGTACTGCCACGCCGCCTCAAATGTCCAGCCTACACTCCCCCCACCGGGGTGACCGTACGATCCTCCCCACTCACTGACTGTCAGAATGTGGCCTTCTTATATGAAATGAACTATAGTCTACTCCCCAGCCGACAGCCCAGCCAATAAGGGAATCTCTTGCATCGCGCAGTAGCCAGCCAAGCACAAGCCCGTACCTAGAGGCTCGCGTAGCCAACCAGAGAACCAGTACTGCCGCACACCAAAGGAACCTCCTCGCCATTTCGTCTCTATGTGTTTATCTTCTCCGTGTCACCGTCGTATAGCTGCGTTCCTTTTGCGATCGGACCACAGTTTATTTGCCCCACTCAGGAGAATTATGAGCCAACACTTTTGAGTGCCGCCGACGTCGTATTGCGTCGCCTGAATTGAACATCGACGGAGTTGGCCGTAAAATTACGACTCCCGCATTCTGTGGAGACGCCGGCGACGTAATATCACCGGAGACCTGCAAGATTCGCGTTATTATTTAAGACAGGCTGAACTCCACGTTACTGGTTTTTTTTAACGGCTTGAGCCATTGGCTGGAAATATTTGTGGCAGGCCTAGGAGACCTCGTGGGCCAATAATATAAGCTCAACAGTGGGATAGCCAATCTCTTTTTAAGGAGATGAAGCAGGTAGGAAACGTTGATTAGAGTGCAGTGGCCAATGAAACCACGGACTGCGCTCACTTGTTTATAAGGCGGTGTAGTCTATCCTGTCACCGAAAAGTAACGTGAATTTTGCACGTCTCTGAATATTACTCAATATTGCCTCTGCCCGCAACACACTCACTCTACAACGGAATCAGTGAATATCTGCTGATCACCAGTTGAAACTGCTCCATCAGGAAAACTTATTTATTTATTTATTATTTCATTATTATTTAGTTTCTCATAGATTCTGCTTCTGAGCTCAGTAAGCTNATTGAAACTGATCCATTAGGAAAACTTATTTATTTATTTATTATTTCATTATTATTTAGTTTCTCATAGATTCTGCTTCTGAGCTCAGTAAGCTCCAGTATATTGAATACATGTCACAACACTGCAGAAAACAGTAACAAAAGTAGAAAAATANCTCCAGTATATTGAATACATGTCACAACACTGCAGAAAACAGTAACAAAAGTAGAAAAATAGAACTACTAATCTCTTCAGCTAAAAGAAAGCCACTTATTCAAACAGTGCAAAATCAGTTGTTTATAGTTAATTAATAAATAAGTAGAGACCTGAAAAATTCGCGAATTTTTCAGGTCTCTAGCTATAAATAACTAATTTTCTACTGTTTGAATTTGTGGATTTCTTTTGACTGAAGAATTAGTGATATTTTTTTGTACAGACTTCGGACGAGGCAGTTCTAATTGGCAATCAGTAAATATTTACTGATTCCAATCTAGAGTGCTGAACTGGCTCGCAGCCTACCCGTCAGTAACTAGCCTGAGTAAGACACTCAGTTGAAACTATGTATGTGTCATGGCGTAGCGCTAAAAATACAGCCACGCTGCTCGTGCGCACGCGACTCAATACCCTATAAAAAGTATCGAGTTCAACGACCTGCAAGCTAGACTCTACAGTCTTATGTACAAATATGCCGATATAAACTGCNTATAAAAAGTATCGAGTTCAACGACCTGCAAGCTAGACTCTACAGTCTTATGTACAAATATGCCGATATAAACTGAGCATTGGTTGTCTGCTGTCACAGTGGAAGGCAACGATTGGGCCACCGCTCCCCAGGAGGTGTCAAACACCGTGTGGNGCATTGGTTGTCTGCTGTCACAGTGGAAGGCAACGATTGGGCCACCGCTCCCCAGGAGGTGTCAAACACCGTGTGGACCAATGGCTGAAGTGTTATTAACACACGTGTTTTGAATTCTAGCTTGTCCCAAAATGAATCCGCGAATTTTTCTGGTCTCTACCTGTAACAGAATTTTAGTGCCTCAAAATTATGGGGACAACGACAGATTTAACCATTTACCATTACATTTTTAAAAGTATTTAAAAAGTAATGATAGCCTGTTCGCGGTAAACTGAGCGCTTTCGAAAGCCCTGCTTAATATTTCCTCATGCACATCGTGTTCCTCCGCCACATGTAAGAATTAACATTGCCATCTGCCTCGTCACTTAACTCATGCGACGGCCAATTCGATCTGGGAAATTATTTGAAAAGTAACTATTTTACAAATTCGCTCATTCATACGCTGGTGTGCGTTGAAAATGATAGAAAGCCAAAGAAATAATTTCGGTATCCATAAATATTTACCTAACACTTGTAATTCGACGGCAAGATAAAGAACTATTTTCCCTCCGTGTGTTACCAACTCAACAGGCCGAAGACCAGTCGTGGTGCTGTGCCTTTTAAAATACACGCAAGTATGGGCAGTGGCATTTTTCATAGGTTGATCTCAAAAGTGCTCAAATAACTGTGAACAGCTTATAACAGGTTATTCGTGAGCATGCATAACTCAGAAACGTTGAGCGTTGTTTGAATTCAACGTGTTAATTTTTTTCTGATGCTGTGCTCATCTTTTGGCGGCCCACGGATTCGCAGTTAATTACTGCACATCGATCCGTAAGTGGCAACTTATCAACCTTTTCCCTCACAGCAGAAAGAAAATGTTGGCAATGTTGCAGATTGTTTAAGGGTTCGANAGTGGCAACTTATCAACCTTTTCCCTCACAGCAGAAAGAAAATGTTGGCAATGTTGCAGATTGTTTAAGGGTTCGGCAGGTGTTGTTAGGGGCGCCTGTTTTTCGCGGGAAGATCTCAGTACAAGTTGTGTTCAAACCCCTCTTTTTCAGAACCACTTTGGTGATTGGATCGTTTGAATTGTTACGCGTCTTGTCTGTCCGGCCGCGAATCACGGATGGTCAGTATCGGAGAAACTCAGTTCTGGTTGGCTCGCTTATGTAACAGACTGTCTTCACACAAAGACGAGCGGCTAATAGTCAAACGAAGACTGCAAGTGTGCACACGGGATATTGAAGTCTAGCCTCCGCGTAAATATTTTACGCGAAAATCTGATGACCCTAGGAATTGTATAACCCTCCTTTGGTTAACTCGGAACCAGCTAGAACCTTCCAGGGATCTAGGGGANTTCACACAAATACAAGCGGCCACTAGCCAAACGAAGACTGCAAGTGTGCACACGGGATATTGAAGTCTAGCCTCCGCGTAAATATTTTACGCGAAAATCTGATGACCCTAGGAATTGTATAACCCTCCTTTGGTTAACTCGGAACCAGCTAGAACCTTCCAGGGATCTAGGGGATGTTTGGCTGTAATGAGTAAAGAAGTTAACTGTTGAAGTACAGCTAAAGACACCTGATTTCGCTAAAAAATAGTTACACTTGTGCTGGAATTCAATGTGCCACGTGCGCATTTCTTTTGAGAATCACTACAACGCATTCGAAGAGACATGTTCTCCGGAAAACCTCCCCTCCTGTACCTGATCCGCCAAGGTATCACAGGAGACAACTTTCAGAGCCCAATATCTTTGGAGCCAGGTAGGCAACCGATCTTTTCGATTTTTGTAATGTGAGTTATTTTATTNACTTTCAGAGCCCAATATCTTTGGAGCCAGGTAGGCAACCGATCTTTTCGATTTTTGTAATGTGAGTTATTTTATTGAAAGCCGCCGGGAACACGTCAACAAAACTCGGCGTGAAAATTGTGTTTCGTTCTTTCCCGCAGGGAAGTAGATGATACTCTTATTGATGTATTTCCTAGTAAGGTTACGATTAAATGTCCTGCAATTATATTTGCAGCTAAGCGTACTGCTAATGTTATTGGTCGAATTATATTTCTAACAGTTTCGTTACAAACTATAAAAGGTATTAATACACTTTGCAGTTTCGCGTGGAACAAGCGTGGATTGGCTGAGGTCGCTGTGTGCGGCGAGACAAAGGAGCGCTTCCTTCTAATGTTTCAGGGCGACGGTTCACGGGAAAGAAAAACAGCTACACGAACGCCATTTAGAACGGAAACCGCGAGATAAATCGGTCCTGATTTATCTCGAACTGCGGGACGTGAAGTGTCCCCGTGACGAAACTGGCGGTGTTAATTGGAGTTTTCTCTCGCGACACTTTTTTTNAAAAAAAATAGAATTAATGGATCGATTTGACCAAACACGGTATAATGATACAGTATTATTAAGTTTTGCTCGCCGGCGTATTTTGTAACACCTCGTGCTCGAAGGGAAGAGGGCTATCGGCGAACTTATGAAGACTCGACCTAACTTACAATTAAAAGTGGTACCCACGCCCGTTTTCGAAGTTCGGGCATGCGCTAAACACACGGTACGCCTGTTGACATCGTGACCTTTGTGACAGCTGTTCGACAAGAGGTGTCGCTCCCTTATGAACCCTTTGCGGAGTATGCACTCATATACTCGGGACTGTGTTTATACGGAAATTTCTCTGATCTCAAAAACAACACTCAAACTTCTATATTATTACTGTTTCCCTGGACTTGATAGGATTATAAGCAAAATGTTACGACCAGAAACCTGAAGAATTCGCGAGTTCAATGACCTGCACGCTAGACTCTACAGTCTTATGTACTAATATGCTGATATCAACTGGGCATTGGTTGTATGCTGTCGCAGTGGAAGGCGACAATTGGACACCGTTCTCCAGGAGGTGTCAAACACCGCGTGTACCGATGGCTAAAGTTATATAAACGCACGTGTTGTGAATCCTAGCTTGTGCCGAAATGAATCCGCGAATTCTTCAGGTCTCTAGTTATAACTAGGGGCAGTGATATTTCGCGAAAAGACTTCGAGACAAAAATACAGTTCAAAGTACTGTAGGGTCGCCCAGCTTCTATTCGCAGTGTCTTTGCTATTTTTTAATCAAACATTTGAAAAATCACCCAATATATGACGTGTTTGGTTGTTTCTTAAATATTAATTTACAAAAGGCATTTTATACTTCTATTAACATAAAAGTAACCTAATTTTGGTTAAATCTAACTTAAACTTATATTTAATTTAATTGTAAATCATAATATTTAATTTATAATTAACACGAATAAAAACATGGAGAAAATAAGTTTGTTGGGAATGTCCAGTAGTATACAGCTCTCGTGCAGAATAATATCAACCTGAATAGTAAAGTTTGCTTATTTCACTGGAGTTCCACCTAGTTCCCCTTGTTAACTCTCAAGGTGACGGCGTCCTCTCTCTGGGACGTTGCATATGAAGTGGCTTGAATGGCCTGCACTGTACACAGTACAACATACCGTCCAATGAGAGAGCTTCCCTACGTGCGGGAGACATCATTCGCTGCTGAGGCTATGTCCCGTAGCCTCACAAACCACTGCCGCCAGTAACACAAAGCACATAGATATTTATATTGGTCCGTGTGTAAGACAAAAAGTAATCTGGATATCAGTACAGTTTAGAACGAAATATTTGTCTGTTGCAAAGCCTAAAATTATATAAAAAAAAATTTCTGGAAGGGTTAAACCGTTCGGTCAAGCATGAATTTGTATATCGATGTGTTGCAATAGCGTAATATTTTGACGTGCACTGTGCCTGCGTCTAGTGCACTTTTTTTGCATCCAGTGAGCGACCTGCTGTGTGCTCAAAGACGTCCCCATCGGCCATTAGTGAACGAGAGGTGTGGCAACTTTCACCAATCAGATCACCCGTCGGGAAGACTCTCCAATCATTGGGTGCTGATTCCTCGCTGTGTACAGCACTGGCCATAAATATAATTCGCGTGCAACATGCGCACTATCGTGGACACGTGACTTGGTGTCGCAGCAAAGAAATTCTGGTGGATAAAGTCGACCCCACTGACATCAGCCGATCAGTACAGATGTAACAGTTACACTGGTTGGGTGGGTAGTTAAAAAAAAATACCTACTCAGTTTGTAGATATGTTTCCATAAATGTGTAAAAATTTTATTTTTTAATCATGCTTGGATTATAAATAAGAGATATCAAAGAGAGATCACGTAAAAATCAGAATGTTTCAGGAAGAAAAAAATTCGTATTTCTGGATGTCGCTAAAGGCCATTTCACGAGATCAAATATTTTATTGAATTCAACCAGCTGAATTCCACTTATTGCATATAGAAAGTGTTGAAATGCTCTTCAACGGCTTCAATTCAATAGAAATTGAATTATTACTTCAAGTTTTGAAAGGCTTTTCACACATGTAGCTGTGTTCAATAAATACTAAAGTTCAACTTAAAGATTTTTTGCTATGTTTCAGTTGAAAAAATTATAACTAACTTTAGTAAATTTACAAACCTCTCCACTACAAAAAAATAATTGGTTAAAATCAAAATAAACAATTTTTTTATAAGATAGTTAATTTACTTTGCATGAAATAAACACGTATACAATCATTTTTGTAGCTTAAATCCGCACATATTATTGAATTAAGCCACTACACTGTATATTTAAATTGTTTTAATAATTCGGAGTGCTAGTTGAAAAACTGGATTCAAGGCAACATAGAATATGTCATACACGAAACTCTTTGAAGTAATTAGAGTCACTCAATGGCTTGAAAGACAAAATGGCGGCGATTATGACGTCCGAGTGACGTCACACAGCATTCAAGGGATTGAATTCAATAACTTCGAAGAAAATTCGAAGTGAACTTTGATCGTGTGAAAAGGCCTAACGGGCGCCGCCCGCCTGTCGTTTGAATTGCGATGCACTGTGTTCGAAATCCACGTGTTTTTATTTCCTTTACGAAACCAATAAACGTGCACCCGTTATACGTATTTACGAAAATAAAACACACTTCAGACGAGGTACGAGAATAGTACTCTCAATACTTCACGCACATTATATGTGCGTGATGTACTCCAACACAGCCTCAAACGTCTTGTTCACACTGTTCCAAAAAAAAAAAACCTGTTATAGGGGCCTGCACTGAACATTATGCTGCAGACTTTCCACCAATAAAATGATAGGACCACAGAGTCCCATTTACGCGTGTCAGTATCGCTATTATCGCTCACTTACTTTTGAGTCTCAAACGCGCTAAAAAGTTCCAAGTATAGTCCATTCACGGTTTATTCACACTTTTTAAAATCAAACCATTGAAAAAATTCCTCCATGCATGACGTGGTTGATTGCTTCCTAAATACGCTATGTATCATTAGAATTTTATACTTGTCTTAATATAAAAACACATAATTTTTGGCAAAACTGAACATTTACTTTCATTTTATCTATACATTATAATATCCCATTTATAATAAATATGACTAAAAACAGGGAGAAGACAGATGTTTTGGTAATGTCTAGTAAGAAACAGTTGTTACACAGATATCATTACACTGAGTGCGCACGAACGCGTTGCACTGACCCTTTGGTGTAATTTTCTAGACTCGATTAAGTTTTTGGGGCCGCGGTGGTGTAAGGGGTTAGACTACTCGCCTCCCACCACGGCGAACCGGATTGGATTTCCGACGGGGTCGCCCCCCCCCCCC
>NQII01003568.1:174207-224628 GCA_002778355.1 Clitarchus hookeri
GGGGTTGCCCACAGATTTTCGCATGTGGGAATCGTGCCGGACGATGCCGCTGGTCGGCAAGTTTTCTCGGGGATCTCCCGTTTTCCCTGCACTTCCATTCCGGATGTTAAGAGCCGCCCAAATCTCTTCATTCACTCACTCGATTAAGCTTTTGTTCGCACAAGGCGGAAGAATATCCTGGAAGTGAAACTTTAGCAGGGCGTCAGAAAAGTTGGAAGTAACCGTTGATTGACTACAGGCGGTGCCCTTAAAAAAAAGAACTGGCAGCTGTCTTGAAATTCATCGCTGGTACCGGGCGCGGAAGCCAGTTAGTTGTTGCGGCCGCGGCGATGCGGCGCATGCGCAGAGAGGACCAGACATGACGTCTCGCCGGCGCAACACGGGCGTGAATCAGCTGCCCGGCGCTGTGGTTCGGCACGTGCACTCTTGCTCGCGGCCACACTTGTGCTGTTCGTCTCGCTCGCGCCACCTCCTCCCTCTTGTTCTCCTCACTTGCCACTACACCTCTCTACCTCCGCTCATCGTACAAACCCCAACATTCATTTGCGGTTATTAGTGTCGTAAATAAGAAAGCTGGCTAAGAACTTGTTTCGTGATCATAACCAGTAAGCTGTTCGCAATGTACAGTACCGGGTAAATATAATTTTACTGTGCAACATGTAGACAATTGTCTACAATGGACGTAAAAGGTTAAGGGGCACCTATTTTTTAAATGGTGACCATAGAAATTTTTTTNTGTCTTGAAATTCATCGCTGGTACCGGGCGCGGAAGCCAGTTAGTTGTTGCGGCCGCGGCGATGCGGCGCATGCGCAGAGAGGACCAGACATGACGTCTCGCCGGCGCAACACGGGCGTGAATCAGCTGCCCGGCGCTGTGGTTCGGCACGTGCACTCTTGCTCGCGGCCACACTTGTGCTGTTCGTCTCGCGCGCGCCACCTCCTCCCTCTTGTTCTCCTCACTTGCCACTACACCTCTCTACCTCCGCTCATCGTACAAACCCCAACATTCATTTGCGGTTATTAGTGTCGTAAATAAGAAAGCTGGCTAAGAACTTGTTTCGTGAACATAACCAGTAAGCTGTTCGCAATGTACAGTACCGGGTAAATATAACTTTACTGTGCAACATGTAGACAATTGTCTACAATGGACGTAAAAGGTTAAGGGGCACCTATTTTTTAAATGGTGACCATAGAAATTTTTCTGGTTTATTTGGCATAACTACCATGCCGTTCGACCAATTTCGACAACATTTTATATGCTGACAGTATCTATTACAGNTGGTTTATTTGGCATAACTACCATGCCGTTCGACCAATTTCGACAACATTTTATATGCTGACAGTATCTATTACAGAAATCATTTATGCAAAAGAATCCGACATTTTGTAAGATAGTGCTACATTAATTAATAAAGATTTTGTCATATCTTGGGACACAATTGACCGATTCCTACCAAATTTGGCAAACAAGTAGTACTGGGGCAGGAGGTGTAAACTAGTATGTTTTAAGTATGTAAGGTACTTATTTTCGAAATGGCGACCACAGTGAAATTTTAGTTTTATAAGTTATATAGTAGAAATCGCGTAATTAATTAGAACGTAAATTTTTATTTTGGCCTTGGCAGTATATATTAAAACCATCGAATATGTCCACACAAAGTCTCTTTTGGCCACCATTATGTAAAATAGTATCTCATGACAAACTAAAATAATGTCATATATCTGGAAAAACCAACAGTTGATTGACTTGTGTTATTGGCTTTAACACAAATGAAAGGAATGTCATGTAGATAAATGTAGATCTTGATGAAAGCATACAGCTAAGTTGTTCAGGGGTAAAACACATTTCTTTGTCTTTTGCTAAGTCGAAATGTAGTTTCAAGGCATCCCACCGATCAATTATTTTCACAATGGCCTCATGACGAACAAGCCACCTAGTTCCAGATAGTTTGTTTATCTTCAATGGTTCTCTATTTTCCATTGCTTCGTAGAGTCTCTCGTATTCAATTTGTCTCTTACCGCTGTGAGAAAATCACGTGTGGCATTCCTTAACAAGAAAGTAAAAAAAANTCTCTCGTATTCAATTTGTCTCTTACCGCTGTGAGAAAATCACGTGTGGCATTCCTTAACAAGAAAGTAAAAAAAAACGAGGTAAAGTCATGCGTGCTATCTCTGCTGCAAGGTGCAGTGAATGGCAAATACATTTAACGACAACCAAATCCTTCACGGTGTACTTTAAAAATCGAATAAAAAGAATTATGANAGTGAATGGCAAATACATTTAACGACAACCAAATCCTTCACGGTGTACTTTAAAAATCGAATAAAAAGAATTATGAGCTCCGATCATTACATTCGCTCCATCCACACCAATGCAAATCGAATTCAGCAATTTCAAACCATCTGCTTCAAATTGATCGGTAAATGACCACGCCATTGTTGCAGCATCTCCAGCCTTATCTCCACGAGTCTGTAAAAGGCAGTGATTACTTTCTTTCGCCTAATGCTGAAATAGCGAATCATGAGGCAAAGAAACTTTTTATTATCAATGCTTGTACTTTCATTCACTATCATCGAAAAATAGGAATTTCTTATATCTTCTATCAAGTCTTCCAACATGCTTAGTAATACCACATTCTTTATTAATGCAGTGCATTTCGTACGATGTAGCTTTAACTCGGCTAGAATTTTTGACGATTCATCTGAGTTTTTGATTACAGTGCCTAAATGGTCTGTAGCATTTACTGAACAGACAGTGCTCAGCAACAAATGCTACAATTGTTCTGCTATTTTTCTGTCTGTAGGGAGTTATTTTTGTATTGAGATTTGCACTCAGTTTGTTCTTCACGGCTTCAGTGTGTTTTTCTTTGTCTTGGGATGCACAATCAGGTCCTTCCTGCGAGCACGAAGTGTCCTTTTACAAACAGCACAGAATGCACTAGCAGTGTCTTCAGGTACAGACATNGGTCCTTCCTGCGAGCACGAAGTGTCCTTTTACAAACAGCACAGAATGCACTAGCAGTGTCTTCAGGTACAGACATGAGCCATCCTAAACCACAACAATGTGTCCCCGTATCTATCACTTTCCGCGTCCCAGTTTAAGACATGAGACAATTANGAGCCATCCTAAACCACAACAATGTGTCCCCGTATCTATCACTTTCCGCGTCCCAGTTTAAGACATGAGACAATTAGCTAAAAAAACAAATACATGTTATATTGACGACAGCTTTGGGCGATTGGACCAATTGCAACATGTTAAATTAAGGCGAGTGGAGTAAATACTAGGGTTGCCAACCGTCCTGTTTTCCTAGGACATGTCCTGGTTTTTGGAGTGTCCTGGATAGTTTTTAAGCAGCGTCCTGGGCTTTAAAACTCCTTGATATGGTCATGTATTTTAACATTCGCGCGCCACTTTTGCAGTCCTTATGCTACGGGCGGCCTCACGGCTCGCGTGTTCGCGCTGCCCGCACTGTTTTAAAACAAAGACGCAACACTCTGTGATGTCTCTTTCTCTCTACTATTGTCGCGTAGTGCTTTCTCTGTGTAACCTTGCATTAGGCATACAGAGCTAGCCAGCTTGCTATTCAGTTATCTACTTGTAAGTGGATAAGTGCTACACGAATATAACGTATTTAAAATATTTATTTCNTTGTCGCGTAGTGCTTTCTCTTTGTAACCTTGCATTAGGCATACAGAGCTAGCCAGCTTGCTATTCAGTTATCTACTTGTAAGTGGATAAGTGCTACACGAATATTACGTATTTAAAATATTTATTTTAAAGGAGAAATACGTAAGTTTTTTTAACTTATTTTTGATTGTATCACAGTCCTTACTATTGTATTGTATTATATGTATTATTTATTCCGAGAATACAAATTAGAATAGAAAGATACTTGTAAATGTCATTAAATTTTAATTTATGAACTTGCTTTTTACTGGCAAAAGAAAACAAAGTCGACATATTAACATAAATATTCTTTGTCGTTTCTTCAAAATGCCAAAACGAAAATGCACTTCCAACGAAGTTTTAGAAAAAAAGGTTTCCCTCGTTCAAACGCGGCAAGTCTGACTCTGAAGTGTATTGTTGTATTTGNCAACGAAGTTTTAGAAAAAAAGGTTTCCCTCGTTCAAACGCGGCAAGTCTGACTCTGAAGTGTATTGTTGTATTTGTGAATCCAGTATTTCTATAGCCAGCAGAGGTGCGATATATATTGAGGAGCATCAGAAAACAGCCGAACACAAGAAGAGATTACAATCCCAGGCAGGGACTTCTAAAGCCTTAGACACTTTTATAAAGAAATCGTCAACAATTGAGAAGACTGTCGCTGCTGAAGGGGCTGCAGTTTACCACACGATTCGTCACCAGATGTCTTTTAACTCTTTAGACTGTACGTCTTCAATGAAGATTACAGATGACTTGAAAAGAATATCGTGTGTTAGTGTCTGTTGTGACGCTAGCAATCACGGGGCANAATGAAGATTACAGATGACTTGAAAAGAATATCGTGTGTTAGTGTCTGTTGTGACGCTAGCAATCACGGGGCAACCAAATTAATTCCAGTATTGGTTCAGTATTTCGATTATCGTGGCGAAGGCATAAGTTCCAAGATCTTGGACATTGCAACAGTTCCCGACGAAACTGCTGAAACTTTGGTGAGTTTAGTAAATAATCAGCTCCAAAAATATAATATAACAGAAAAATGTGTAGCATTCTCAGGAGATAATTGCAATACGAACTTTGGTGGTAGAGAAAGAGCTGGAACAAACAATGTGTTTTGTAAACTGAAGGAAAAATTAGGCAAAGACATTATAGGTATTGGTTGTCCTGCTCATGTACTCAATAATGCTGTTCATCACGGATGTGACATTCTGCCCATAGAAGTGGAATTAATAATTGTAAAAAATTATAATCATTTTTCTACATACACTGTTCGAACAGAAAAACTGCGACAGTTCTGCAATGATATTGGCATGGAGAATACACAACTTCATTCTCACTCCAAGACACGCTGGTNTGCAATGATATTGGCATGGAGAATACACAACTTCAGTCTCACTCCAAGACACGCTGGTTAAGCCTTTTTCGGCAATTGAAAAACTTTTGAAATACCATGAGCCGTTAGAAGAATATTTAATTAGTTTAGATAAACCTCCACAGTACATTATGCCGTTTTTTAACAATGAGTATGCCGACAGTTACCTGTACCTCGTTCATTCAGTAATGGCGATAATTCACACAAATATTGAAAGAGTGGAAAGAAAAGAAAACAGTGTTGTTGAAGTCAGGAAAATTTTGGGTAGAGTTATTTCATTACTAGAGGAGAGGATAACAAACAATGTTTGCCCTCTAAGAGTAAGAACAATTTTAAAGAAGTTGCATGACGACGGAAAGAACACGGAATAATTTTCAAATAAAATAATAGATTTTTATAATGAAATCAATGACTATTTAAAAATGTGGATTGAACCATTTGAGGACCTAAAAGTTTTCGACTGGATTGATCTAACAGGGTCTGATTTGCTAGATTGGAGCAACATTGAAAAATCTTTGGTCTTTTTAAAAGATCATGGCATTGAAATTAACGATGAAAAATTATTTGACGAGTGGNATCAATGACTATTTAAAAATGTGGATTGAACCATTTGAGGACCTAAAAGTTTTCGACTGGATTGATCTAACAGGGTTTGATTTGCTAGATTGGAGCAACATTGAAAAATCTTTGGTCTTTTTAAAAGATCATGGCATTGAAATTAACGATGAAAAATTATTTGACGAGTGGGTTGATTTGAAAAATTTTAGCAAAAATTTGAATCCTACTCAAAAAGACGACAGCTAAACTCCTTGTGGTTAATATATTTTAAGCAATGCATTTCCGAGGAACAGTGTGCAGAACTACGGAAAGTGGCTGAATATGTGTTTAGTATACCGGGACATCAACGCTAATGTTGAGAGAGTATTTTCTCTCATAAATCCACAGCGGTCAAAAGAAAGAAATCGATTACTGCCAACAGTAGTTGCAATCATCAAAACTATCTATAACATAGATATGAAGTGTGACCAATTTTATAATTATTTGTTAACTCAACCACAGATACTGAGGGAAATTGGTGGGGTTGAAAAGTATAATAAAAATAAATACGTTTGTAATATTAGAATTTATTAGATACTAACCTAAGTTTAAAGAATTTGTTACAAAACTAAAGTGTTTGTTTTATATTTTAATAACTCATTTTCAATTCATATAATTTTATTCATATACTTTTATTTAAAAATACTATTATTACTTGAATTTCATTTAACCTATTTTCACTACATATTAATTTAACTATTGCTTATCTATTACTGCGACCTGTTTTTAAACTGAATTGTCCTGGTTTTTCTAACTTCAAATCCTAGTTTTGGAAATTTGGGGTTGGCAACCCTAGTAAATACCCATTCAACAAACCTGATCATTATAAGTGCTGTTGCCTGGTCCAAACAGAGTAGGTAACACATAGTACGTTTCGATGTCGAATTCAAAACACTTTCAATACACTTGCTGTTTTGAAAACAGTATTAAAATTTAATGTAATATAAAGGTCGTTTCACAAAAAAAAAAAAAAAAAAANAAAAAAAAAAAAAAAAAAAAAGTGGTATCGGATTGGTTTTGGTCGGGTATGTAAACACATTTCGTACTGAAATCGTATCGAAAGCAGAATATGCGCTCTCTCGAGGAGCATTTTTGTACTACACACATATATTTAATGCACTATAGTTATTTTTGTGCACTTGCGTTTCATCTGCATTGCATTAAAATAATATCGAATATTGTTACAAATATTTAGCCGAAAGAAAAAAAAAATCAAACTTTATTTGTGTCATTGGCACTGTAAGTTTATTTTAGCCAATGTAACTTCAATTTTTTTGCCACCACAAACATGCACATAAGCATTATTTTAAATTAGTTTTCATGAAACTGGTATCGTCGTTAGTCCTCATAGAATACGAAAAACAATGAAATCTTTTTGAATACGAAATGGGAAAGTTCTAATAATTACGATTACTAATTTTGGCAGTATTGTACATAATAAACATGGAAAAATAGTAACTCTGCCAGGTTAGATTTCGTAGGAGCCTTTTAAGATATTTTATTTTAAATAAATATATCAAAATTATATTAAACATTACCTGAAAATTCTACTTCAGTCTCCCACGCCTTTCTGTACTTCCGTATATAACCAGTACTATTATCCTTAGGCATTTTGTAAGAAAAGCGCAGTTAAAGTCCACAACAATAAACTGCAGACAACATACTGCCGCCAATTTGGTCACAAACAATAGTTATAGCGCGAAAATTAACAGACGTTCAATTAATAAAAACCAAAGCAGTTATTGGCCTTGTGTATAACTATACAGCCAGAAAGTCAGAAACATACAAACGTTATAGAATAGTATAAAGTCAGAAATAAATTNCCTTGTGTATAACTATACAGCCAGAAAGTCAGAAACATACAAACGTTATAGAATAGTATAAAGTCAGAAATAAATGACACATTTCAGGCACTGACATAGTCTTTAGCTTATGATTTATGAGTCAATATTCTTTTAGTCAGAAATGATAATGTATCATTTAGTTGTTTTATTTAACAGCAAGAAATAATTATTAATAATCCCTAAAGCAGTAAACAAAGCCCTCGAAAACCCGAACTTTTCAAATCCCCCCAAAGATTTTACCCCCACCACCAAAAACTTCCCCGAAGAGCAAAAAACACCCCAAATTTGGGGGTGAACCCCCCAATCAGGTAACANCCTTGTGTATAACTATACAGCCAGAAAGTCAGAAACATACAAACGTTATAGAATAGTATAAAGTCAGAAATAAATTACACATTTCAGGCACTGACATAGTCTTTAGTTTATGATTTATGAGTCAATATTCTTTTAGTCAGAAATGATAATGTATCATTTAGTTGTTTTATTTAACAGCAAGAAATAATTATTAATAATCCCTAAAGCAGTAAACAAAACCCTCGAAAACCCGAACTTTTCAAATCCCCCCAAAGATTTCACCCCCACCACCAAAAACTTCCCCGAAGAGCAAAAAACACCCCAAATTTGGGGGTGAACCCCCCAATCAGGTAACANACCCCCACCACCAAAAACTTCCCCGAAGAGCAAAAAACACCCCAAATTTGGGGGTGAACCCCCCAATCAGGTAACACTGAGCATAGCTAAGAAGGTAGTGTGGTTTGGAGCACATCCTAATAAATAGAATGAGCGAGCGCAACACACCAGGGGATGGCGTCGTTAATGTATCAGAGCGCGCCCAAAGAAGCACTAGACGTCGCCCCTAGAAAGCTGGAAGGCTAAAATTAACACGTTCGGTTCGGCCCCTTCGACCTGCCTGTAACAGCTGCGGCGCATATGTTTTCCTTAGGAAAAGGAATGCCGGTATTCTCGGCAATGCCTGGCCATTTTTAACCACGTCTATTTTTATGGCCGTGAAGCGACTGGAAATCCCACTTACAGCTCATCAAGAAACTATCGATGTTTGCTGTGTTTTTGTTATCATACACAAAATAACACGTCGAAGTATGAAATTTACGGCGAATAACGGTATTGAATAGAATCGGTTTTAGTAACGAATTCCTTATTCGCTGACCAGATTCCTAGAATTATCAGAAATTGCACTTGTGCCAATTCCGTAAACGGGCAATTTAAATCTGAAAACAGAAATAACTACACTCATGATTCAGATAAAAACTTTTACTATTTTCACACATCGGTATTATCGAAGAAAAATAACAAAGATAAGATAAGTATGTTAAAAGTAGCGCAGAAATTAACTTAAAACTTTTTTCCAACCTGCATGAATTAACTTGCATTAGCGGCATAATATCCGACAAAAGAATTGCGTTAAAAAAAACTTTTACGGCCAGTATACAACTTGAAAGCTATTNATTAGCGGCATAATATCCGACAAAAGAATTGCGTTAAAAAAAACTTTTACGGCCAGTATACAACTTGAAAGCTATTAATGTACATATACCACTGGACTTGAGCTGATTTGTGACCTCGCCGCAAATAAGATTCGAACTCGGGCTCTTGTAATTTACGGGTATTGCACGTTTAAGTCCCGCGCCATTATTCTCGGCGTAGCGCGCACTCTCCTATTTCGTAGCGAATTTGAATTAGGTGTTTTAATAATGTCCGACTGTCAACACGATGTTCTGTGGTACAGTAGGAAATGAAGCCCGTATCTGTCAAGTCAGTGTCTCAACCAGAAAGGGTGGATCCTTGTTTACCATATTAGGAGAAGTTTACCTAATTTGGCAACAGCGACTTCTAAATATGGGAGAGGGGGCCGTCCTTAGGTTCGCGCTTGTATCACTGCGCGGCGTATTTACGAAGCGTGCATCTACGAAACTACGCCACGACCTTAAAATAACTAGCGTCGAGAAATAAACCCATATTATTTCATGCTTTCGAGGTCAGAGTTACGTGGGAGTGAAGTCGAGCGTGTTTTATTTGGCCAGAGGAACTACTTTCTATCCGCGACGTGGCGGTGCTGCGGCCGCGAGACAGATAGGTCAAATTACGAACAAACAGTAGTGGTGTGGCGATGGTGCTATTGTTGTGGTGCTGGTCGAGCGTTGCGCCTGTGCCGTGAGTTCGCGGCGTGCGTGCGTGCGCCGACTCTTGTGATGACACAAGTGTAAACAAGTGCCGTGAAGTGATGGATACCCCACCGGGAGGGGGAAGAGATTCCCGTTTTAACATGGGCTACAACATGTCACTTCTGAGCGGCGAAGGAGCGGCCGATATCTACGGCAATGCAGGCCACAGCAGACCTTCAACTTCGATCAGTTCAGGAGTGCCAAGGCCCGCGTTATCGCTACAGACGAGTTGTGCGAGCATGCAGCGCGGAGTGAAACGAACGTCCTCGGATGTGTACTTGGACCAGGAAGTGTCCGGCGCCCGCTCGGGCATGTCATCTCACGGCGGCCTGGGACTCGCGAGCGAATGCGCCGAGATGGGCGACGCTACCTTCACCGAGGTGAAGAAATCACCGCCGGCAAACGGCAAAAAGACCAAAGGACGTGTGAAAATAAAAATGGAATACATAGACAATAAGTTACGAAGATACACGACTTTTTCGAAGCGGAAGACGGGGATTATGAAAAAGGTACGTACGAAATAATTCCGTTGCACCTGACTTGACAGATCGGTACACCTGTTACTGTAAGGCAGTTTTAGTGCTCCTCGAGCTAGTCACGTGATGATGTTTGCTAATTTTCCTTCCAAGTGTGTTGGAATGAACGCCTTTGTTAACTTTCACACCTCTGTTTTCCTGTTCTGTAGTTTTATTGTGCCCTTTGTGAGTAATGTACAATTGCCCCAGTTTCATGTAAACAAACGTACAGATACAATGCGCCCAATTATTGAGAGATTAATACGCACATATTTTCCACTGTAAGCATCGCACGTACGTCAGGTTAAGGAAAGACTGAGTTATGCACATTGCAAAAACCAGCTGTGCAGTAACATAACCTCAAACCGAGAGAGAGTTTTCTTACTGTGATAAACAATCTCAATATCCTGTGTTTGCCCCGTAGGATGAGTAATAGATTATAGAAGCCACTTTTATCTAGTATTCAGTTTCTTGCGTGATTGTACAAGACGTATAATTCTGAGAAGTGGTCGTCTTCAGTTTTCGTGTTGGTATGCCTACATAATGGCGGTCTGATTGCATGTGGATCGTGATAATGTCTAACCAATTCGGTGCGGACAATAATAAAACGTCATTATATAATGTATTGCAGTGTTTATATTCTGTCACACTTGTTTCTTGTGACATTTAAACGGCTGCTACGCCACTTAGTTATAACTGCAATTACCAGTAGCAGGTTGCCAAGTTCGGCATCAAAAATTATATTTACCTGCATTGTAAACAAGCGAAAAGAAACTCGTGACTGTATGGTACAGTGCATTTCCATTGTGAATATATGTAAGGAGACGAAGTGCTCTTATGTTTTTGAAATAGCTTACGGATTTATTGCTGCATCAATATTTTAATGCAGTGCAGGATCATGTTGTAGCTAACCTATAATTACAGATCCCCACATCTCCCTTGATACTACCACCATTCGTGTTAATAAATAGTAATTATTTATTTAATTTATACTTTTTCTTTTGAAAAAAAAATTATGAAGTGACATTTTTATTTTTTGTTTACAGAAGCGCCTTGTTATTCCCCCCCCCCCAAAGTGTGGTTTTTAAATTTATTCAGCAATTAAGAAACTTACGTGGCTATGAAGATTAGAACAATTGTGGGTTAATGTAACAAAAAAGTTACCTCCAGAAAATTTGATTTTGATAACCCTACACAACAGAATTTTGCAGAATGTGGCATGAGCATGGAATTACCATTATAACAAATGGAACATCAGTAACTTACACTCTGAGAGAGTCAATTTTCTCACATTTTTTTCCCTGTTTAACTAGTGAACTATTGTAATACTGGCAAATAATTACATACATCTACAAACACTGCAAGGCATTAAATACTTGTATAAATAACATATTTAATGTAACTGGAAACAAATATAGGATCTCAAGCGAAGCACTGTTTTTGGTACAATCTTAGAATTTCTGGTTATTTATAAGGAATTAAGTAGGTAATTATGAATAATAAAAACTTCTTAGAACAAAAAAAAAATTACAAAATTGTATGAATTTACATTAATCATGCTGAATAATAATAGCATCGGCACATTGTTTTGTTTATTCGCAGTTNCACTGCAAGGCATTAAATACTTGTATAAATAACATATTTAATGTAACTGGAAACAAATATAGGATCTCAAGCGAAGCACTGTTTTTGGTACAATCTTAGAATTTCTGGTTATTTATAAGGAATTAAGTAGGTAATTATGAATAATAAAAACTTCTTAGAACAAAAAAAAAAAATACAAAATTGTATGAATTTACATTAATCATGCTGAATAATAATAGCATCGGCACATTGTTTTGTTTATTCGCAGTTNTACAAAATTGTATGAATTTACATTAATCATGCTGAATAATAATAGCATCGGCACATTGTTTTGTTTATTCGCAGTTACAAACTATGAATCTCAATAGTGGGGAGGATTATGAAGGTCAGGAAAATTGTAGTGTAAAACTTGTAAGAAAAACTATAAAATACCACCCCTTACAGGAAATGCATGAAAAATGTCGAACAGTTCCAAGAAAGTGAATTCACGCAAAATTTTCGCCACACTGGTTTCGGAGTGCGAGCAATAGGGAGCGGGGGGAGGGGGGTCAGTTTACATGCTTCATGCAATGTTACCAGGTGTGTACGAATCAGGTAAATTGGTATGCCCTCAGTGCTTGCTAGTGCTCTGCGAGGCAGGGTGGTGCAGATTTTGTGTGAGTTCACTTTTCTGGAGCGGGTTGGCAGTCTGTACAAAACCCCAACAGTTACAAACCTCTTAGGCATTACAAAAAAAATTACACTACAGAAATGTGTAATTTTTTGGTGCAGGGATGCATTTTTGGCATAAATTGCTTGCTGGTATCAGGTAGTGAACTTGAGCCCATCTGTTCATGGGCACTAAGCCAACCCAAATACCCACTCGGGCATCGCATAATGTACTTTAGTCCATCTGCTCGTTCATACACCACATCAATACACATTCTACAATTCCACCTCAACAGTTTGGTGGCACTTCTCTTACTAAGTTTCCACAATGCCATTGTATTTAACAAAACTTAACAACTTTCCTAATGAACATTACCTTTATTCATTATCATTTCCACGATCAGTACTATTTCCCAACAATATAAAAAACGTCCGACATTTTAATCTTGCACTCTTTTTTTGTATACAACACATTCAGTCGTACATGCATCTAACTTACACACACATTCAACATGCTTCTTGGTATCTGTATTTTCTAACACTGAGGCCTATCATTTCTGTTGACAATAATAATATGACTATAGCGGGTCTCGGGGGGGGAAATAGGTAGTGGAATTTTGCAGGTACGTAATCAGGAATTTCCAATTTTGCTGTTAAATCAGGGTGTGTGACAAGGATGGGAATAAGCGGGATTGGAGCCAGCTTCTCAATTGTGGCTCAAGCAACCATGAGCCTCGTGTTTAACAGAGTGCGCGGCCGACGGTGCAGTGTGTGGCATAATCCCCTTGTAGACTCATCTGCTGTTGCAGGAACAGTGCTGTACCCTCGGGTTGCAGGAGTATTAAGGCTTTCCTAACACCTGAGTTATTACCATGGTAATGGAACTGTTAAGGGCCATTCCATAAGCCCAATACGGAAGTGGTAGAGAAATTGGTAATCATCCAGAGTAGTGGCTTTTCTGTAAAAAAACTCCCCCGAAAAGTGGTAAAATTGCAGAACATGAAAATACTAGGGGCATTAACGTCCGACTAATTTCGTAATATGTGCACACCTAACCTAACTGAACCTAATACCATGATGGGTGAATCACTATTTTACATTTTTAAACTAATCTAGGATTGTTGGGTTTTAAACTAACCTACAAATTTAGTCTAATCTAGGATGTTAGTGATTTCAAAGAACTGTAAAACACACCTGAAGAATATGAATTAACTCGCCTAGGTAGGCGGCGGGTACAATTCCTCTGTCCTTAGCCAATTCAACTGTTGTACACCTTACCTCACTCGACGAAACAAGTAACACCCGCCACATAGGCGAATATTACGCACTGAAAGCACTCGTTCTTGCACTCTCAGTTATTAAATTGGTCGGATTTGGACGTCACAACTCGCGCCCGCAACAACACAACTGCACTATCTCGCATCTGAACGGCAACTGAAATTCCATGACAATGACGTCTAAAGACCGTTACGATGACGTCTTCAGACCTTGACGATGACGTCAACGACCCACAGACAATAATGTGACTGCACAATGCCGAAAATAATGGCGTCCAACGTAAACAAAGTGGCGGGCTGCTCTTACTTTTAACTATTTTATTTAATACATTCTACTCATTTTAACATTACGCCCTCCTGAATATGAACAAGGTAAGCCATGCTGAACCCATTAATGCTACTTTTGTTGGTCTAGACGTTTCCTTCAGAAAAGCCGCTACACTGGATAATTACCGAGAAATTAAGTCCAAAGTGTATTGTTGTGCTGGTTGGTGGGCCCAGCTTCCTGCGAGATCAGGTGACAGAATCACGTAAGGACATGCCATGGGAATTTTCTGTGGATTTATTATTACATTACGTGATGTAACAACTGAAATATTTTCATGAAGTAACAGGTTCTGAGCTTACACCTCCATGGGTGGCTGTGCGGATAAAAATCCAATTGGATGTTAATTCTTAAGATGAAGTCAAACCCCTGGGCATGGTGCCCGCAGGGGAGTAGGGGCTAGCCAGGGAAGAGAAATATTAAACAAAGGTTCTGGTAATTAACATGATTGATGTCCTGGGGTGGTTTAATGTCACTATTTTTGTGGGGACACAAGGGAGAATGGCTTCTTATTCAGCATGAAACTGTGATATTCAAGTCACAGTCGGTACTTCTTAAAGACCCAAATTACGGCAAGGCATTCATGTTCATTTATGCCCACAATGATGCTTCGTGGGTCCAAATTTCGCACTTCCGCAGTCAACGATTAAACGGTCACCGTCATAACTGTGTTCGTTTAGCACGGCACCAAGGCATTCCTGTCTTGCATCATTCTGTGGATTTAGGTGTGATACTGGATTGTGTCGCGTGAGAGCAGGGCAGTCCCGGGAGCCGATTATGATCTTTTCAAAAGCGGCATTTGCCTCTCCGGACCAAGTGAACCTGCCTTGTGGTGTCAGAAGTGCTGTGGTGGTGGCAAAGTCTTTTATATGCTCCCAAAGTCCATTCCTGATTTGAGATGCAGAATGTTACTCAACCAGCAGGCTTGAGTCAGGAGTGATCACGTAAAATGTAATATATAGTTACGTGTTGGTGCTTTGTCTAGCCAGAGTGTGAGAAGGACAGAGTAGTCATATGATATCGGGCGTCAAGTCATAAAGGAAAATTTGAATGACAGACGAGCGAGTGATAATCCTATCAGGGTTTGAAGCTATAAAGACATGCCATAGTGTATTCTTCGACATGGCGCCGTGATAAACCTGTGGCAGTTCGCGTGACTCTGACCTTCGGCGGATAAAATTTCTGCATTTATCAGAAGAATTTTCTGGTTTACCGCCCTCGTGACTCGGGGTGCGGCAAACTTCCCAGGTTAAGGCCAGCGACTACAAAAGTGCGTCAGGCCCCCAGAGCCAAGAGTTCGTGAGAGTCGGGAGTTTGGGCGATTGTGCGACGAGAAGAGCAATGAGCGGTGCCGGAAGTGACCAGCAGGAGGAAAATCTGGGACTGCGAGCATCAGAGCAGTGAAGGGTGCGACTGTCAGGCGGGACTATTGGCCTGGAAGCGTGAGCGAAAGACATCACAAACGACGTCAACAGACAGACTGAACATGTGTTAATGATGAGTGAGAGTTAGTTGACTATAACGAAACTGAGACATTAAGAAGAACGTTAATTAGAGTTGATATAGACATTAAATGTTGCGCTCACTGAGAAATAAAGAGAGTAATAGTGGAGATAGATAATTTTATGCTGTAAATAATAGCAGTGTGAATAATTTAAAAGTAAAATTTAGTTATTTTATTTTTATTAAGACCTCCATACCTTATGAACTCAGATACACTGCTCTGCCATCTTCTAACAATATACATACTCACGTCACATTTTCTGAATGATCTTGGATATTTAGATATGCGGCACCCAAACTAACAATAATGTCACTCTATTTGCACAGTCTGAGATGTTAAACATATCTGTTAGATAAAAATAAAAACCCTCATTTGCAATTTTTTTATTTTTATGCTTTTTACTTAATCTTGAGAACGTAATTTCATAAACATTATTAAACATTTTATGTGAATTTACAAGTAATGATTCATTATTATTAACTACATAAAGCATTTATAAAAACAAAAACAATTTAACTGTATTCATGCACCATTATTTCCATTAAAATGACACTATAAAATCTTAGCTCTACTGATAAGACACATATTCAATCAGAATGGGACAAAATGTCCTTTTTTAAAATTAAANCTTAATCTTGAGAACGTAATTTCATAAACATTATTAAACATTTTATGTGAATTTACAAGTAATGATTCATTATTACTATAAAATCTTAGCTCTACTGATAAGACACATATTCAATCAGAATGGGACAAAATGTCCTTTTTTAAAATTAAANACTATAAAATCTTAGCTCTACTGATAAGACACATATTCAATCAGAATGGGACAAAATGTCCTTTTTTAAAATTAAATGTGTTAAATATGAATACTTGATGTAATACAGGAAAAGAAACACACAATCAAAATACTGTTACAAGATGTTTAATAAATGTTTATTATCTTATTTTAAAAATATGATTACAAACCAGACTAGCGACACGTGTCACAAAGATGCTCACGTGGTCACACACGAACATCACAAATCACTTCATAATGATGGTGAAGATCTTTGTCCGATAGTCTTGTAATGTATTAATACTTGAAAATTGGTTGGTAACACATTACGGTCCTAATGTGCCTGCACATACAAGCGGAAAATCAACAATTTTTCCAGCTGTAGGCTGTTCACAGTCNCACATTACGGTCCTAATGTGCCTGCACATACAAGCGGAAAATCAACAATTTTTCCAGCTGTAGGCTGTTCACAGTGAAGTGAGCACTTTTGAGGCCACAGTTACTTTTTCCTTTCACCATTTTTTAACCTTTAACCACCTTCTTAAATAAACATTACCATGTAAGTAATAAACTCAGTGTGTATATTCGACCGCACTGAAAAGTTAAGTCTAAGACTGAAAAAAATTATGTATTTATTGACTATTATTACAAATGAGGGAGCTCACTTTATCATGAATGGCCTATATACATGAGAGAAGTAAGCTACATCGTGGGAGCATCCTTACAAAAATTAAAACACTCATTTCTACCATTAAAAAACGTTTTGTCATTATATCGTAAATGGAAATATTGCCCGCTGTATCAGCATGAAATAATANATTTCTACCATTAAAAAACGTTTTGTCATTATATCGTAAATGGAAATATTGCCCGCTGTATCAGCATGAAATAATACATTTTTTGAGATTTGTATTACAGCTTTCCAACTTATTAATTGGGCAGTGCAGCATAAGTCGTTAAACTGCATATTCATCCAATGTTAACACATGGATTCACGAATAACAACAGCCTAGATTACGCATAAAGATTTGTCAGATTAAGGATGCATTAGTTATAGACGTTGCTGCAGTAGCGTTCACAGGTGAGTTAAGCATCCAGCTCTCATGTACAAAAATAATTAATAATGCACAAAAAATATGTAAACTTGTCAAATGCAGTCTTCCGCTATATACATTTGTATTTCACTGGTTGTACGATTCCTGTTAGAGCGGTGTGGTTCTTGCATACAGTAGTGAAGTAAGTTTTGGCTCTTAATCGTATCATTTTCGAAACAGTGCAAGTCAGAGCTATAAAATTCATTGACACGACATGAAGCGTGGGAAATACCACGTAAATGAGCTCGTGTGGCGATGGTCGCAACGTCTGGCGAGGGACTTTGAACGTGGTGTTAATTTTGTTACTGGTCGCACAAATGTTGAGTGCACATGGGGGTAGGATCGCAGGATGTGCCGTAGCGGAAATTACTGTACCTCGCTAACCACAAGATAGGGATATCAGCTGTGTGCTGAACTCAGCTGTTGGTTGCAGAATGATTCGTACAGCACGCTACAGAGAGAAAGAAATTGTCAGAACGCACCGCACCGGCTGTTACTGGATCTTTTGTGCCTGTTTCTCAACTTTGTTGAACATATTGAACCCTTGTCCTGTGCAATTTAATATTTGGGGGGGGGGGGGAGATTTTGGGAAAATGATTTTGTTGGAATGTACAAAATAACGACCTATGCTCGAAGTGGACTAAATTCCCAGACAAGAAAAGTTTCCCCAGAACATAAAAATTTAGGACTGAAATGTTTTCTTTCATAAACAAAAACATATTTTTTACAACTCTTCAATCAAGCTGCTGCAATGCTAATTAAATACACCTGTCTTTTAATGAAATGCTGTTAAAACTACCATCTAGTGTCATTAAATAAAATGCAACATTGTTGATAAAAAACATAGGGCCTGCCGAAAAAACAAGGTAAAATACACCTTGTAGTAAAACTGGCTAGAAAATATGTTGTGTATAACATCAAATTATAGACTCAGTAGTTTTATCTTTGTGTAAGCGTACGACTACATACAAAAGATGATAACCTGAAGTGGCCTACGCAAGTTACAGTTGTTAAAGGTTTGTAGTATTCTAAGAATAGTATAAAATTGGAAATTATCCTCATAATATTTGGTTGTAGTAACTAAATTTGATGTAGACTTAGATATAATATTGTTACAAGACGTCAGATGGGCGTATCTGAGTTCGTGAGGGTTGGAGGTCTTAGTAAAAATAAAAGAGCTAAATTACATTTCAATTTATTCACACAGCTATTATTTACAGCATTAATCCATCCATCTACATTATTACTCTTCTTATTTCTCAATGAGTGCTGTATTTAATGTCTATCTCAACTCTAATGAAAGTACTTCTCTATATCTCTTGTTTTGTTATAGTCGATTAACTCACATTCATCACTCACGCATCCAGTCCAATAGTTCAGCCTGCCAGTCTCTCTCTTCACTGCACCGATGCTCCCGTTGGTTACTTCCGCTGTCACTCGATGCTCGTCTATCGCTTAAGGCCGCACATTCGCCCAAAACTACTGATGCTCATGAACTCCCAGCTCAGAAGCCCGACGTGCTTTTCATAGCATCAGCAGCCAAGATCTGTAATATTCCCAGCACTCCGAGTCTCTCTAAGAGAGACAAGGACGATCAAAACCAGAACTTTCTTGATATAAATGCAGAAATTAAATTCTGCTGAAGGTCAGGAGCACTCGAGCCGCAAAAGGCTTATCGTGACCGTACACGTAAGAATGCATGACTGATGCCTTTGAAACAAGAAACTGGCTTCTTAGATTATAGCTCGCCTGACCTTTCAACATTCCTTAATTCTTGCTGCTCGCTCTCATATTACTATGTCGTCTACACACTCTTTGTTCGCTTGCACGATGCACAGTCGCGACATGTAATGCTGCCCCATCCTCGAGTCTGTTCATCCCGAACACACACTGCAACATCCGGACCTTAGTAGCGTGCCAGTCGGTCTATGTGGTCAGCCTTTGGCTCCGCCTAGGAGCCTTGACGACAAATCCGAAAGACTACATCATTGATTTTCTTCAGAATCCTGTAGGGGCCTTCCCAACATTTCTTTAGATTGGAGTACCCTTTTCACCTCTGTGGGTTGTAAAGCCACACCAGTTGTCCTTCTTGAAATATCTCAACCATCATTCTCTTGCCATCCTGTCACTGTATGCTCATTTTGTTCCTTAAAGAAGGAGTAATCCCTTCATTGCTGGTTTGAAAAGATGATGCAACTACAGAATTCTGATAAGTGCTGGCACTAGCAGTGGATGCTGCAGGTTGCGGCTGGATCCTCGTCCGACGCACCCTGAAGCACTGGAAGCTCCCATCGACTGCCTCACTCCCCTTCTCAAGGTCATGCAGTTGAGATTCTTTGCCTCCCGATGCACATTCTTCATGGGACCGATATCCTCAGTGCCACTGCTGAGAGGGTCCATCCTATCAGTTGCACCATATCATGGGCTCCCTTCACTCCTATATGGCACAGTGTGTCTGGATAGCACTTGCAGGTCATCGTGTGCATTTTCCAACTGCTTTCTGAGATGTGCAGCTTGCAGCATCAGCTCGTCGATGTAGTCTCTCAGTAATTGGGCACATGAACGAAGCTCACAAATTTCTTCATGCAAATACTTGCATGCACTCATCAAAACCATTTGTTCATCGCCTTGCTGCTGCTGTTATGGGCAATATGCTTAAAGGTGCTCTAGCTGTCCACATGACCAACACTCCCGCCGTTTGGGTGGGGAGCGGCGAAGCTCTGTAGCACATACCCTGGAAGTGATGTCCCCAACTGCAACTCCTTCAGAGTCTTCTTCATGCTGTCTTCTTTGCCTTCATTCAGCGTCACTGCTCGTACGAGACGTCGGAGCGTGGGCTCCTGTCTTGCTGACTCCACCTACAGGTCATCCTGCAGATTTTGGGGAGTAGCCAGATGTACTGCTTGCCGTACCTCTGTGTTGGCGATGGCATCGATGAGAAAGCCGACTGCGATGATGTCACGAGCCTCCTCGGGACACCCTTCCAGAGATAGGTGGGAGAGCCGCACACTGCGTTGCCATAGCTCCTCCTGGTCGCTGGGTGCGGCTTCACGATTGGCCACGGTGGGCATGTCGCAGGTACCGGTCGTTGAAACGTAACTCCAAGGCTGACACCGGTGTGGAGTACTCCAGTCTATGTCTCTCTGGCAGAGATTGTAGTATGCTCAGAGCGGGGCCTCTCAGTACAGCAACAAGGTATTAAGTCCGCTGCTTGACTGACCAGCCATTGAGGGTGGCGACTATTTCACACTGGTGTTGGTACTCCTGCTAAGAAGTCTGGCCATCATAAGGCGTGGGCTTAATTGAAACCCCCTTCCCCTCTCCTGGCTGTGCGACACCAGTCCTGCAGAGCTGCTGTTGGCTATCCTCCGAGGTTGCTCCGTTGATTACTATTTACACTGCTTCCTCTATTTTCTTGGCTGCCGATGTGGCGAATAGTAGAACTCTGCTGCTGAAGAAATTTTTGCCATTCATTTTTTATTGCACTCTTTTGGTTCTCAACGCTGTCCATCCTTCCAATAACATTCTCCACTACTTCAGTTACACTGTCAATTTTCTTATCCACATAATCAATCCTTGTATTCACTAATTCGCTTTCCTTCTTTTTTTTCCTGCCCACATGATCTATTTTTTGTCTACATTCTTATTTACAGTGTCTATTTTCTTATTTACTAATTCACTCACATTACTTATCTGGCTATTTACACTACTAATTAGGGTATTTACAGCTTCGTTCACACTATTAATTTCACTTTTTACAACTTCCCTTAAGCTATTTGCCCTTGTGCTCACTTGGCTACTTTTATTTTAATTAATGCTCGCAGTTCTGTAGATATTTCTCTAGTTAACATTCTTCACTTTGATGGTGTACAAAAAAGTCTAATTTTGTGGCCTACACTTTTACAATTAATTTGTTTGTTTTAATATCACCAATTATTTACCTATAGCCAAATTTACGTTCAATTAAATGCCTCCATTCCAGTTCTGACAGCAGTCTTACAAGACGCCAGATGTGCGTATCCGAGTTCATGAGGGTTGGAGGTCTTGATAATAATAAAATAACTGAATTAGATTTTAATTTATTCACTCAGCTATTTTTTACAGCATTAATCTATATCCATCCATCATTACGCTCTTTATTTCTCAATGAGCTCAGTATTTAATGTCTATTTCAACTATAATGAATGCCCTTCTGTGTGTCTGTTTGGTTATAGCCAATTAACTCATTCTCATCGTTAACACATGTTCAGTCTGTGTGTTGCCGTCATTTGTAACGTCTTCCACTCGCGCATTCAGTCCAGCCTGCCAGTCGCACTCTTCACAGGAGCGATACTCGCAGTTGACAGTCTTCCTCCAGCTGGTCGCTTCCGACACCACTCGTTGCTCGTCGATTGCTTAGGGCCGCACAATCACTCGCAACTTCCGACGCTCATAAACTCCCGGTTCAGAGGTTGAGATCTGGAATATATCCAGCACCCCGTGTCGCGCTGAGAGAGGTAAGGGCAATCTAAACTAGAACATTCTCCAGACGGATGCAGAAATTCAATCTGCTGAAGGTCAGGAGATTGCAAGCCGCAGAAGGCTTATCACGACAGCGTGCATAAGGATGCACGGCTCTTGCCTTTGAAACAAGAAATCAGCTTTTTGGATTGTCGTTCGCCTAACCTTTCAACATTCCTTCTACCTCGCCACACCTCTGTCGTTACGCTACACTGCCCTCCACACACTCTGTGTTCGCTCGCACGATGCAAAGCAGCGACATGTAAAAATATAAACTTGTGTAGTCGGTAAATCACTATTTTTATATTTTAAAATACCTAATATGGTAGTTGAATAACTGTTCTCAGTGTAAATTTAACATAAATAAAATAATTAGCATTAATAAAAAAATAAGCTAATATAATGCCACAGTAATATACATATTAATTAATAGAACCATTGAAAACATGTGTGTTATCAAGTTCTTGTCAGTTAGGGCACATGTTACATCATTTTTGTAGAAAAAAAAACAAATATTAAGCAATTACTTCTGTTTCCAGCAGAAATATTGACACACAACATTTTAAAGAGACCTGAGGAATGAATAATGACCACTCACAGCCATTGGAACTTGCTTTTCGTCACATAACAAATAGCTGATTATTGCACGGACTACATCACATGGAAAACCCATCAGCGGAGACATTGATCAGCTGTAAGATAAATTCTCCCATGGTTATTAAAGACACAGGCATCTGCTAACAGAAATTTGAAAACTAAATATTGTTGGGTGCTGGCTTCCTTTGACTCCCCCTGTGCGAGCGAACGGAAGAGGACGGGATAGTGGTGTGATGGCTGGGTGGCGTATCCTAAGGGATGTTTGAATGACAGACTAGCTATAATCCAAGATGTGCGTATCTTGTTACGAAAAGCACACCTTCTGTCTCTTGGGACGTCTGTAGCGCATGCTCCCTGCGTCCTACCAGCCCTATCGACACAGCGAGTTTCATCATCCGTCCCATCTACCACACAGCAGAAACAGTTGTTAAAGGAAATATCCTGCGGCCAATAGAGCTAGAGTGCCTTTGGTGTTTCGGGGCGTGACGGTAAGGCTGTGCGACATCCAGAATTTGATGTTGATTGTTGACATTTGTAACATATCGACAAAAGTTGGACATGTCGGTCTCGATGTCGACATCGTAATGTCAACTGACACGTCGACCTCTACTTTNACATATCGACAAAAGTTGGACATGTCGGTCTCGATGTCGACATCGTAATGTCAACTGACACGTCGACCTCTACTTTCGAAAACAACTGGACATTGACAATTTACTATCGTCTACGTCCTTACTGGGATGCTGTTAGCATTGGTTACAAACNTTCGAAAACAACTGGACATTGACAATTTACTATCGTCTACGTCCTTACTGGGATGCTGTTAGCATTGGTTACAAACTAGCAGTCGTGCTCCTTCCTAAATAATTCATTCACAAATATATATCTGTAATTAGAACGATAGTACGACATGTCATTTGTCAATGTTTAGTATACAAACTATGTATGTATTAGAGAACATTTAACAACAGAATTATTAAAACAATTTTAAATAGCTAATTGAGAGCTTAGACTAAATTTTTCTAAAACAGCATTGTCATCATTACTCACAAAAAGACCATAAATATATTTTATCTTTATAACTAATTTAATGCAATTTATACGTTTTATACTCTCATGTTTTTCCTCTTTTTAGTAAAGAAGATCGTTTTAACAAACACGATTTTGTGTACTGAAAAATGTAGCAAACACTTAAAAAAAAAAAAAAATATATATATATGTTGAAAGTTTATTTGAAAGAGTATTTACTTTAGAGATGAGAGAACTTGGCAAGTGTTTCTTTCACAGAATACTACAGCCCAGTAACATGTTATGACATGACCGCAAACAGTGGCATTTTCGTTTCATGCATTTTGAATACTACTGTGCTGCTATCTAGTAGGTAATTTTGAACCACAGAACACTTGATGCGGCACTAAACGTACTGCATTGTAAAAAAACGNTGCTGCTATCTAGTAGGTAATTTTGAACCACAGAACACTTGATGCGGCACTAAACGTACTGCATTGTAAAAAAACACTGCGTAGTTCAGAAGTCGGCGAGTATTTAAATAGTATTAGGAGCGATAAACTCAACAAAGCAGAGCGCAGTGATCATAACATGACAACGGAATCATAAATATTGAAAATAGCAATTCAAATTGTTCCCTATAATTATGAGTGATTGAGCTTATCAAAAATAGCACAAGTATAATTTTTGTCACAGATATATTAACATGTCACTTTTACTTCTGATATCGAAAACTGAAAATGTTAACCAAATTTNTATAATTTTTGTCACAGATATATTAACATGTCACTTTTACTTCTGATATCGAAAACTGAAAATGTTAACCAAATTTGTCTGTATTATTATATAAAAGTTGCCTACTAATAAATCGCTGAATACAAAATAATATGTTTACCATATTAAAACAATAAAAATCAATTAAATAAATATGACAAAACGTAGTTCTTTAAGTAGTACAAACGTGGAATGTCACTATATTAGAGTAATTTTTGTTACCAACATATACAAAATCAAATTCTAAATTACGATTCAAAACAGGACACTAAATGAGTTTTGTAAAACACGCGTTTCTATTTATCCGGATGTCAAGTATTGTCAAACGCATCTTCCGACTGGCTGTTCTTGTATTTTAGCGAGACGCAGTAAAACCCGGCATAAGTGCTTAAGAACTACCCCACCCACTATGTTAAGCTTTATGTTACCCAAATAACGAACAATTGAAAACATTGTGAAGAATTGTCGTTCAAATTATTTTCTTGTGGAAATTTGATAAGACCTGCTCACCACATAACAGATTAGCATTAGACTTATTTTTATATGTTGGCACATTTGTGTTCAAGCCTACATATGAGCACAGTTGTAGGTTTAGAGGGGAGTAACTTAATAAATCACAGAATTGTGTTAAATAAAATATTGCTCTTCTGTGAAAGGTCAGTACATTCTTACTAATGGATAAATTTTAAGCTTTATTTATGTCCCGGGTATGGATGTATAAGGTTTAAAGACTAAAGTTTATGTTGTTTTTAGTTATTATTTGAAATGTACCCTTGTGATACATGACTCGTTTATTTAAAGAAATGGGGAAAGGAACGGTGTAATGTGTTTTATTGAAATCAGACATTATCATTACATGTATCACTGTTTAGCAAGTTAAATCACTGATGGCAGTTGTAATATCTATAATTGCTAAATCACTCGTAAACGTCACATAACTATATATGAAAGCTTGGTTTTTTTTTTAACTGACACTGCACGTAAGACACAGTACCCACTTACAGCAGAATTCTAATTTTTCAAATTAGAATTTTGTTCTAAAATACTCTTCATATAGATGCGTAGATAAAGTATTTTTAAACATTTAATTTGCACTATTCACAAAGTTTGAACAAAAGTATTTGAATCAAATAACTGTAAATTGTAACAACAGAGGGCTTCCATGTTAACAAAATGACTTTATTATAATATATTTAAGGCTTGTTTACGTTTTTATTATGGTAATTTTAGACCAAAAAAAAAAAGAAATATTTAGATACTTACTCTACCTAACTTCTAATCCACAATGCTGGTTCCTATTGTGTTCGATTATGCACCCGTAAGTTCGTATTGTGTTACTTCAAATGCGGCAAATCTATGCCTTAAAAATTAACTTATTCATAAATAAAATTATTGTACTTCTTTAATCTGACAATAGAGGCAGTCATTCTTATTCGCATTGATTATCTTTTCTAAGACGAAGGTGGATTCCTTTCTTTGTACTTATTTTTCTCACATTTTATATTGCTCCACGCTCATAAGACTCTGGTAAAAAGCCAGTCAACGTGCATGAAATGTTAGCCATTAGGCAGGTGACGTTAATGTGAAAAAGGAAAATGAATGCCTTCTCATTTTCCCATATTTTTAAGAAGGTGAATCTTCCGAAGAAAAACAGAACACNTGAAAAAGGAAAATGAATGCCTTCTCATTTTCCCATATTTTTAAGAAGGTGAATCTTCCGAAGAAAAACAGAACACACAGAGCAATAACAATCGTGGGTGTGTGTAATGCAATCCGTGAGAAACTTATGGTACACACCACTGCTCTGTCTTCCTGTCATCTTACATGATGGTTATCGGTTGTCACCTCCATTCCTATCCTCGCGGCACGCCTGCCTTTCCATTTCGGCAAGCTGTTTGTTCACAGTATGCCCCTGAAAATGTGCAATATTTGTACGAATATTGCAACGATTTATTGCTAAGCTACGGAAAATGGATATATGNGAAAAAGGAAAATGAATGCCTTCTCATTTTCCCATATTTTTAAGAAGGTGAATCTTCCGAAGAAAAACAGAACACCCAGAGCGATAACAATCGTGCGTGTGTGTAATGCAATCCGTGAGAAACTTATGGTACACACCACTGCTCTGTCTTCCTGTCATCTTACATGACGGTTATCGGTTGTCACCTCCATTCCTATCCTCGCGGCACGCCTGCCTTTCCATTTCGGCAAGCTGTTTGTTCACATTATGCCCCTGAAAATGTGCAATATTTGTACGAATATTGCAACGATTTATTGCTAAGCTACGGAAAATGGATATATGCTGCTGCAGACTCTTTTTGTTTCTACTGGCTCATTGAAGCAGGGTGCATTAATGATGTCTACGTAAACTTAATATCCTGAGTTCCAGAATCTTAAAAATATTATCTTTTAAAAAAATGACACAATCAAAATACTTTATTTATTTTTTTTTTTTTTTTTTCCCCCCATTTTATATTTGAGTTTTTGAAAATATTGATGAAATCATATTCAAATATTAATTTCGAAATTTCGAGTTTGTTATGTCGGTCTCGACAAGTTGTACGTCGCCCTCGAAATGTCGACTTCGACCTCGGCATTGACATGTAGACTTCGGCATCAACATATTGAATATATTTTCAAAATAATATTGACACATTGACATACATCACATGTCTATGTCGACTTCGACATGTCGAACAACCAGTGACGGAGGTTGCTCGACAATAGGCACTGGGACCCCTAGTTGGAAGCCAGGGAAATGTGTAGACGTGGTCAGTGAACAGNGTTGGCGTAACGGTTGTGTCAACCATGCTGTTCTTTGGCGTGGTGTGGGTGGGGGTTGCAAACACTGTGTCTAAGTCCATTACGCCCCCATGGTCTGGTGGGGATGCCTGCGTCCAGCCTAACGTGATCACTCTCTAGGTCGCTTGCAGGGCGCAGGTCGTGATGGTGTTGCTTGCTGCTGCAGAATCGTACGGGGTATGACAAGTGCCCGCACAATCTACTATAGTTCCACCCTTGTCCAGTGAGGAGCTAACCCTGTGCCCCACGCAAAACTGGTCCTGCCCTCTTGATAAGGTGTGTGCGCATACACAAGCTGTCCAGGATGCAACTCAGGAGGGGTATAGTCTGCACGTTGTTGCAAGGGCGAGACCTGCAGAGGCCAGGTCAGCTAGGGGTGCAGGGCCAGGAGGAGCCGGAGGGAAACCCCATACACCATCTCCATTTAGTGCAAGACTGGCATTCAGTGTTCTCATCGTGCTGCATTTACCTATGGGACTTTAATGGTGACATAATTTTATTAGTGGAAAGTCTGTTGCAAGTTTCAATGCAGGGCACTTGAGTATTTTTACATTCTCTGTCTCATATAAGTTTGCAAGATTTTGACAGTCGGTGAGTGGCAACTTGAAGCATACAAAACAAACAACGTGCCATTTACAAAATCCTGTATCAGCTGATGCATGAACGAACAAAAATTAATATTACATTGGCTATTCTGATTGCACTGCCGACACACATCAGACAAGCAGAAANATGCATGAACGAACAAAAATTAATATTACATTGGCTATTCTGATTGCACTGCCGACACACATCAGACAAGCAGAAAATATGTGATGAGAAAGAGTTCCTAGATTAATTAATACATTTTATATTATGTGATCATAAAACAGTGGTTTTTAGTGTTACAAATTAAACTTTGTGCTAAAGTAGTAATTTATAGGTGTTCAAAATGAAAAGCACATTAAAACGATCCATATTAAAATGAAACAACTTCAAATATTTTCACGTCGTATCCCCTCTCCATCCATGGTTTCCATACACGCTTGATATTAATTCCAAAATCCCACTGAAATATGGCAGGGTATTGTTGAATTATTATTCCAAACTCATGTCATTTCAAGCCAATAATAGGAAAAAAGTCAACTTTTAATAATACTGGATCAGGAGGCAGGCCGTGCTGCCACCTGTTGAAAATCACAAAAGCGCTACATGCCATGTGCGCCATCTGTCTCTCTCCCGAAACACTAACCAGCCAGAAAAATATGGCATTCTTGTTTAAAATAACAAATTTATGAACATATACCAACGGTTTTATTTTCCCGCGAGTCCTGTATAGTTTTTAAAGTAACATGTATTTCCATGTACAGCGATTTGGTTTACTGTTAATTTCCTTTGGGGCGGTAATCATTACGTCTACGTCCATTACACGCCATGTTGTTCTGCCGCCCGCTTTGCAAAGTCGTTGGTGGGTTGGCGAATGAAAGTGCGTTGTCAAGCAAGTTTCCAAAATAATTTTTATTTCAATTCTTAACATATTAGCTCTAACATCCAAAGTGTGATAAGAACTACAATTGCTGCATCGCAAAGGTTAACACAAATTCGCTGTCTTGGATAAATTAAAAAAAGTTAGCAAATATTAAATTTTTTCCAAGGTTTTATATTTTTACTTTTATAACCTATAAATTTTTTAGACAGATGTCAATCTAAAAATACCTTAAAGTTTGTTTAGCATTACAGTACAATGGCAAGTGGATTAGCTGACAGCGTGTTGATAAAAAATACANGGTGTGTGCGCATACAAGAGCTGTCCAGGTTGCAACTCAGGAGGGGTATAGTCTGCACGTTGTTGCAAGGGCGAGACCTGCAGAGGCGAGGTCAGCTAGGGGTGCAGGGCCAGGAGGAGCCGGAGGGAAACCCCATACGCCATCTCCATTTAGTGCAAGACTGGCATTCAGTGTTCTCATCGTACTGTATTTACCTATGGGACTTTAATGGTGACATAATTTTATTAGTGGAAAGTCTGTTGCAAGTTTCAATGCAGGG
Source organism: Clitarchus hookeri (assembly GCA_002778355.1). Taxonomy (NCBI): domain Eukaryota; kingdom Metazoa; phylum Arthropoda; class Insecta; order Phasmatodea; family Phasmatidae; genus Clitarchus; species Clitarchus hookeri. The sequence goes on from NQII01003568.1 coordinate 203,299, forward strand.
CACTTGAGTATTTTTACATTGTCTGTCTCATATAAGTTTGCAAGATTTTGACAGTCGGTGAGTGGCAAATTGATATATACAAAACAAACAACCTGCCATTTACAAAATCCTGTATCAGCTAATGCATGAACGAACAAAAATTAATATTACATTGGCTATTCTGATTGCACTGCCGACACACATCAGACAAGCAGAAAATATGTGATGAGAAAGAGTTCCTAGATTAATTAATACATTTTATATTATGTGATCATAAAACAGTGGTTTTTAGTGTTACAAATTAAACTTTGTGCTAAAGTAGTAATTTATAGGTGTTCAAAATGAAAAGCACATTAAAACGATCCATATTAAAATGAAACAACTTCAAATATTTTCACGTCGTATCCCTTCTCCATCCATGGTTTCCATACACGCTTGATATTAATTCCAAAATCCCACTGAAATATGGCAGGGTATTGTTGAATTATTATTCCAAACTCATGTCATTTCAAGCCAATAATAGGAAAAAAGTCAACTTTTAATAATACTGGATCAGGAGGCAGGCCGTGCTGCCACCTGTTGAAAATCACAAAAGCGCTACATGCCATGTGCGCCATCTGTCTCTCTCCCGAAACACTAACCAGCCAGAAAAATATGGCATTCTTGTTTAAAATAACAAATTTATGAACATATACCAACGGTTTTATTTTCCCGCGAGTCCTGTATAGTTTTTAAAGTAACATGTATTTCCATGTACAGCGATTTGGTTTACTGTTAATTTCCTTTGGGGCGGTAATCATTACGTCTACGTCCATTACACGCCATGTTGTTCTGCCGCCCGCTTTGCAAAGTCGTTGGTGGGTTGGCGAATGAAAGTGCGTTGTCAAGCAAGTTTCCAAAATAATTTTTATTTCAATTCTTAACATATTAGCTCTAACATCCAAAGTGTGATAAGAACTACAATTGCTGCATCGCAAAGGTTAACACAAATTCGCTGTCTTGGATAAATTAAAAAAAGTTAGCAAATATTAAATTTTTTCCAAGGTTTTATATTTTTACTTTTATAACCTATAAATTTTTTAGACAGATGTCAATCTAAAAATACCTTAAAGTTTGTTTAGCATTACAGTACAATGGCAAGTGGATTAGCTGACAGCGTGTTGATAAAAAATACAGCCTCCACTTGACGCACCAGCTGATGGTGAAAGGATACATAAACAAAAAGTAAACATTTGTCACTAATTTCGTCAAACTGTCAAAATCTCGCCAACTTATATGAGACAGACAATATGTATTTGTTGCATATATGTTGAGATACAGCACCTTGAAAAAGTCATTTTTAACTGTGTCATTGGTGTGCACAGAAATTGTGTTTCTAATGTGTGTGATGTATTGAAAGTTATAGACACTCATAGATCAACACATTGGGTGCATGTGTAACAGTTACGTTAACAAAAAAAATCTCTATTTATACCACACTGCGATACAGTTCATGTGCCAGCTGATGTTTCAACTGGTGCCACACATGCTCGGTTGGGGCATGTCGGGGAAGTAAATAGGCGACGGTAGTGTTTGGACGTGATGGAATCAGTCCTAGGCAGTCCATGCCGTGTGTAGTCGGGCATTATCCTGCTGGAACACTGTACCTGGAGGCCCAGCCAGAAGGGTAAGCAGATAGAGGCGTAGGATCTCGTCCACATACCTCTGGGCCGTCGATGTTCCTTGTAACACGGCGAGAGCAGATTGGTTATCGTGGACTATTGTTCCCCACGCCATAAATACCTGTTGTGAGTGAAGTGTGCCACCCGATAGCGAGGTTGGGAGTGTGGTGTTCACCTGGGGCCCTCCACACCTGGACATGATCCCTATAACGAAGTGGCACTCATCACTAAACACCACACATTGCCACTCTGTGGCGATCCACGCTGCTCTGGCTTGGCACCAAGTAAACTGAGCCATAACTATTGCAGAGATAATTGCAGTACGTGTAATGGGCACTGGGATCGCAGACTCACCTCTGCAAGGCTTTGGGAAATGGTTTGTGGATACACAGGAACCCCAACACTATCCATTATCGTTGACCAGGTCGCAGTGGGATTCCTCAATCCTCCTGGTGGTAGTCGGCCTCATCCGTCCTGGGCTGGTCCTCCATGTGTGAGTGCCTTCACGTATCCGCTACTCGCACTATTCACATCAGCATTGGACGGTATGGTCAGAACAATCCACGTGGTTGGCTGTGCAGCGATACGACCACTCTGCGGTTTTCAGTCTGATTATGAGTCCTCTCCCCAAGTCCGTCAATTGCACAAAGCAACGTGTTTGGCATCTTTCCGGCATATTTAGTTCATAATTCTAAAATGATATTTACAATGATAGAACAAACTGTCTCTCACAGATGTACAATTGTAAATTGTTAAAATGTTTACACAGTCTAAAAAATGCATGTCTGTAATGATTTGTATTGATAATGTGATAACGTAGCCAAACATGAAAAAATACTTAAATTTGAAAACATCATAAATATTTTATACCTTAATTTACCAAAATATATTACAACTTACTAACCTTATGCAGCTGAGCAATACTGTTGCTTTTTGAGTGCAAACAGCGAAGGTACACTATACATGTTTACATGTAGTTACAAAATGTTTTGTATTCTGTAAAAAGCCATTTCTCTGTTTGCCTTGTATGAAATTCAATCATGTGAGTGTTAATTATTTGTCTTTGGTTCAAAGTCATTTAATCTAATATTTGTTGGATTGGTAGTAGTCTAATCCCACCAGTGAATGAAATGGTTGCAACTGTTTGAAGGAAGGGTCTCCAAAATATGGCCCGCAAGCTGCATCTGGTCTGCAAAAGGGTTTCATCCAGCTTGCAAAAAATTCATAAAATTGAGGAACAGGAAATTATGTTTGATCGGCGACATTGATAATAGTTTTACAGTTGTTTACACGCATTCGTCTGTTACGCTCCCTCCTACCCAAACTGTGTCATTGAACCTAAACACACAATCAAAGCATATGTAAATTTATTTATTACCTATCAGGTTTTCCGCAAAAGGCTTATCACGGCACCATGCGGAAGAATGTGCGGCGGCACCTTTATAACTTAAAACCCTGGTAGAATTATCGCTCGCCTGTCATTCAAACATACCATTGACTTGCCGCCTGCTACCATATCACTACTTTGCCCCTCTTTTTCCCTTGCTCATGCGATACAAAGCAGAGAGCGCCCTTCTCAAGTATGTTCATCCCGAACAGACGCTGCAACATCAGGACCTTCGTAGAGTGCCTGTCAGCCGATGTGGACAGCCTTCGGCTTCGCCTGAGAGCCTTGACGACAAATCCGAAAGACCACATCATTGATCTTCCTGAGAATTCTCTAGGGGTCTTCCCCAACATTTCTCTATCTTCGGGCAGTACCCTTTTCACCTCTGCGAGTTCTACAGCCACACCAGTTGTCCTTGAAATACCTTCCCCGGAAATTTTCCTATCGTACTTCATCTTCATCCTGTCACTATTTATTCTGAGATGCTATCGAGCAAAATAATGAATGCCAACGAGTCTGTTACGTAATTTACTGGCAAAATCAGGAATTGCAGCTTCCTATTCTGTCCGTAGGCCAAACAGTAGGTTTCTAGGAAGGCATATCTCTCTTTAAAACTGCATCCTTGATGGTGTTACTCTTGTGGACTCGTGAAATGCCGAGTGGTACGCAAGGAGAAACAATGGCACCTTTGAATCCCAATCCTTTTGGTTGTCCGCCACAAAGATCAACAGGTTCTGCTTGAGAGTGCTGTCAAGCCTCTCTGCCAGTCCATCCAACTGACGGTGTAAGGCTGTAGTTCTTGTTCTTTTTCATCCCTAGAATCTTTATTACCAGCTGGAACACAGTAGCTTCAAAGTTTCTTCCCTGATCGCAATGAAGTTCTAGTGGCACCTCAAACCTCGGGAAGACATGCTTTATGAGTGTGTCGGCCACAATAAGTGCTTCTTGGTTTGGGAGGGGAATGACCTCGGGCCACTTAGGAAAGTAATCTTGGGCCACCAGGAGGTACTGAAATGCCTCTCTCTGTGAAAGGCAAGGGGTCCAGAATGTCTACCACCATCCTCTCGAATGGGACTCCAGCATTCTATTTCTGGAGGTAACCTTGCCCCCTGGTCCTTGGACTCTTCCTCGCAATGCATGTGTCGCACATTCGGCACCACTTCTCAACATCCTCCCGACAATGAAGTCATTAGAATCTCAGTCTAACTCTGTCAAGCATCTTATTAACACCAAAGTGCCCACTGACTGTCGCATTATACAGTTCATTTAAGACTTTGGGAACCCTGCATTCTGGAGGGACCAACGGTAAGCGTGTGGGTTTTCCATCATTACTTTCCCAGTTTCTGTAAAGTACCCCATTCCTGAGTATAAGGGAATTCCATTGGGCCCAGTATGCTTTGACTGCTGCGCTCAGACTAGATATATCTTCCTATTTTGGCCCACTGCTAGCTTCTTTCCATTTTAGTAATGGCTGCAAAGTGGGATCATTCAGGTGATCTTTCCTATTACCCTCATTACTCCAGGTAGGTGACCCATCTCAAGATAAAGAACCTTGAAGTCTTGTCCTCCGTACCTTCAGTGATTCACCGTTCTTTTCTTCCTGGCCTTCATAATGACGACAGAATGGCTCACATGGCCTTCTAGAAAGTGCATCTGCATTGCTGTGAAGGCGTCCAGATCTGTGCTGTATTTCAAAGTCAGATTCTTGAAGATGCTGTATCCACCGAGCTATTTGACCTTCGGGGTTCTTGAAAAGTAGTAGTCAGTGTAATGAAGCATGGTCTGTTTTTTAGAATAAAATGTCTGCCGTAATGGTAGGGGTGGAAGTGTGAAATTGCCTTTACCATGGCCACAAGCTCCCAGCATGTGACACAGTAATTTCTCCCAGATTTATACAATGCCTTACTGAAGTATTCTAGTGGTATTAGCTTCCCATCCTGAATAAGAGATATTACAACTCCAATGCGGACATCACTAGCATCAGTGCCCAAAGTAAACATGCCCCCACTTTTCACGAAACCCAGGACTGGTGGAGATATCAGAATTTCCTTTAGCTTACTAAAAGCATTGTCACACTCAGTGGCCCCGGAGGTTGGTCGTTTTCTTTTATGGGGTGGCAGGTGCTCACGGCTCACAACGCCACCGCATTCTACCCCCTACTCCTCATATCGTTATGCCATGAATATACCCAAATAAGGGCATCATGCGGTGCTACTATAATGTGCTCCCGTTGCTACCTAGAAAGGCATCGTGCGGTTCCAAGAGGCCTTTTGTCACTGGTGCAAAACCCGTCACAACCACTTTCCCACGCGAGCCAAACTGCACCAAAAATAAACACCTGTATCTCCAGAACCTACTCGAAAAGAAGGAACATCCGCGAACATCCTAGTAGCCCTTATCACTTATCCGTGATGCAACTTCAACTACGATGTTAGAAAAAACTAACTCTGCACAAAACGTCTGAAATATTGAAAAACAATTACTTTCTTCTGTAAAACGGAAGGAAAATTAACTAAATGTAACTACATTATAGTATCAACTGCACCATTACAACTGCTGCAGGGCGTTACACGTGAAAATCTGACCCATCTTTAATTCTTGCACTCTCATTTGCGACTCATTTTAAAATAGTATTTTCTAATGAAAGATGCACAAGTACTCGCAGCCTGTTACTTGTTGATGTGCACACGTGTAGATGGAAGGATGACACATTTTTTTGCACATCCATGCAAAAATAAGTTTTTATGTTTTATCTGCATAAGTTCTTTGACAAGAACCAGCCTGAGAGTATACAGAAGTGACCATCACCCGTAGACACCATGATGTAAGAAACATCCCTACCCCACCTCCCTCCCCAGGTGCACATGTGGGAAACTCGCCACATCACCTTTTCATCTAGGAGCATGCACAATCATGCGCGTCGTCACAAATTGACGACAAAGTGTTATCAATAAGAAACTGGAGTGAGAAATCTTAATAAAATATTGAATTTAAAAAGTAAAAAAGAAAAACCCTAATAATTAAGTAATAATAAAATCAGATTTATATATTTTAGAATAAAATTTGTTTTAATTTTTTTTATGTATGGTAAGAACTGCTAAAAGAATTCTTGAAAATGTTATTCTAAAACAAACAATTTTGAATTTCAAATTAAAGAAAACTATAAGTAATATAAGAAAAACATTTCACTATTATTGAAGCTAGAAAAGAATTGAGTAATTATTTTGCTTCAGAGTACTGATAGCTGAACCTAATAATTAAATTACTGCCGCCAGTTTTCTATCCGATGAATTTCCTTATACAAAATATTTGTTATGTGAATCCAGGCTTCTAGCTGCCACCATCACTTTACTGAAATGTTATGATTTTCTACTTTACACACACATAATTTTTGATTTATAGAGGTATATGTTTTTTGATTTTCTGCCAGTTTCTCATGCCCAACCACTCCACTGCGCCTTAACGTATGTCCTTAAGAGTTACCATTTCTTAGGCATTCATNCACTGCGCCTTAACGTATGTCCTTAAGAGTTACCATTTCTTAGGCATTCATCATTGACTACAGGATTTCCCTGAGGAAGGGATGTTTTCATGTAAGAATTGCACCCTTACATTTTCTGACAAGGATCAACATAACTTCAGTACTTAAGTATCTAAGATCCTATACTCATGCTGCAAAAAAACTGTTTTTCGAACTCCTTAACAAAAATGAAATATCCTGTTTTTTTTTTTAAATTTTGTTTATTTGTTTGGGGTAAACAATGGGGTTTAGAGTAGTGAGACAGGTGACTCATGTGAAAATAAGTTACCCAACAAGCTAAAAATTACTCATCTATGCGAAACAAATGTGAAAAGGGAGAAGCAGTAGTGAAAAGACAATTGTACACGATTCCAAGTACTGGTTTTCATGAACAAAGGTAATATTTTCCCTGCTATGCTTCAGTCCACTCTTATTAAATATAATAGGGGAAGCTGAAATAAATTTACGAAATATATTTTTATATCTATTTTTCTTTTAGAACTTGCTATTTAGGAGTATAGAAATAATTGATTATGCAGTTTTGTTCCACAATTTTTTTGTTACAACGAAACTCAAGGAAGCATTCTGAAATGGTAGCAGCTTACCGGTATGTAATTTTGTTTCAAAGCACCTATTGTGCTATGTTGCGGAAGTAGGATAACAAATGTTAATTTTTAATGAATAGTGCTTCGTGTATTAATCAATATACATCTTATAAATCTTTTTTAAAGAACGTATGACAATATATTGTTTTGATATATTTGAAATTTTTTTTTTTTGCTTTTTTATTGTGAGATAAGTACAGAGACAAATGCATGTTACTCCGCTGCGGGATCCCCAGATTACTGGCCTCTTCAGTCCAGCATTTGTAAGCTGGATGTCTTATTTGTACTACCCTTGAGGCATTTACATGGAATTGTGTAGAGTTCAATGGCTGCAGATATTTTATTGTTCTCGTTATGAGAGAGCCCATTCAGGATGACTTCTCAGCCAATCTGTTGATGAAGATTTGTTATCCATTCATTTCTTAGCTTGGGATAATGCTTGAAAACAATGGTGTGGTGTTTAAGAGCAATTTTTTAGGAAAAGAACCTAATTGAAATTAATTTTGTGTAGTAATTTTTATTCGACCTCGTCCTCGGCAGGTATAAGCCAGTCATCGGTGGCGCGTGTGCGAGGCACTAGGCAGAGCGATGCGTGTCGCGTGTACCAAAGGTGGGCTATGGCTGAAGATGATGAGGGTTCTTGTTAGTTTAAGGTTTTTATGCAAGTGTTTTGTCGTGCAGTCCTTTGTACTTCCTGTAAACTAGTATGTAAGAGTTTGACTTATCTGTTGGCGCACTCTCTTGTGCGCATCTTGTAAGCAACAGCGGCCGGGGCCGCCAGCAAAGGGTTTTGTCGGCGTGTAAGATCTTTGTGTGTTAGTTGTGTACACTTGTGCACATTCTGTAAACTAGTGGGTAAGTATTGATATATTAATTTGGCCTCCCCCCCCCTCTATGCACATTCTTGTACTCATCGTAGCTTTCCCCTCATTCTTCATATCCTTGCTCACAGTCCAACGGGGCCTGCACTTCCGGTGCATACTAGGGTCCCCGCTTCAGAGATGGCCGTTCGTCAGTCTCTCGTTGGAGCTCAAGCTAGATGGATGCATCGCACAGCCTGCGGCAGGCTAGTCTTTGCGATCGTTGATCTGTAGTTCTGCCTGTTATTAATTATCTGAAACCATTTTTACTTTACCCCGCATCCGGCCTTGACCTGTCCGTTGATTTTCGCCTACGGGATTTTTTGTCATCAAATGTAATTTTGTGTAACTTCATGCTTGTTCAGGTGAGGTCTCGTGCAATTGTTTTTATGCTTCTGTGTTAAATAATGTTTTGGTTCTTTTCCTTTTGAGTTTGTGTAGCACCCTGTGCGGTTTAATGTTGTTTTATTGTGCAGTAAATGCCAGATGGCTCTGGATCTAACGTGCGCGGGTTCACTATCATTCNTTCATGCTTGTTCAGGTGAGGTCTCGTGCAATTGTTTTTATGCTTCTGTGTTAAATAATGTTTTGGTTCTTTTCCTTTTGAGTTTGTGTAGCACCCTGTGCGGTTTAATGTTGTTTTATTGTGCAGTAAATGCCAGATGGCTCTGGATCTAACGTGCGCGGGTTCACTATCATTCCTCAAGTACAAGTCACCATCCTCTCCCGTACTTGCGTTTGGCGTGCTCCGTGGCCAACAGCGAAGCAGAAGAGGTATGCACCTGCATTAGAACTATGCCACGTGGCTACGTCGCGACCTTAGATAGTGTTTGTGCTCACCGCTTGGCCGTGCACGAAGTCGTGGCGTGGCGCCCTGGGAACAGTATTGTGTTACTACTGCTACCGTATACTGCCTCGCCAACTAACACCAATAACAAGTTTTACAAAAGAGTGGTGCTTCAGCTCGAGAAGGAAGTAACTGTCACTGTGGTCGCGGAGCTGACACAGCAGCGTCATTTAAAACAAAGCAATTCCCGGGGAAGCTCTTGAGGCAGGAAGTAAGTTTGTACTTCAGTCCAATGGCTGCAACAAGAATGAATTCCTCTCGTAGTTATCACACTTCCGTAAAACCACAAAGAAAAATGAATTATATATCTGGTTTCCTTTCCACGAAAGTAATTTTCTCTTGAATATTTCTGTTTTTGAACATATCACTGAGTTCAGAAATAAATATAAACAAATTTCTAACACAGACTAGAGCTGGAAAGTTAGTCAGAAGAGGATAGCTCCTAATTTGCTCAAATAATACACCTAAACCCTTAAAATTACATACTAATTTATGAAAATGCCTTAAAAATTGCACAAAGAGAAAGTTTAGCCGTAGAAAATCGTAACTTAATGTTCAGTGATCTGCAAACATTGTAGTGTGTTCTGCTTTGATGATGAAAATGATGTAGAACACGAGGACTGTGATAATCCGGTCTCTGTGCAGTTATAAGAGTTGTTTTCTAATAGGCTATTTATATAACAATCCCTCCCCCTTTCACCCACCATTTTCTCTTTTCCCAAAAATAGAGTATTTAATCAGTTTATTGTAATTTTATTTTCAAAAATTAATATATTATTTGCAGCAGCTGTTTACAATCATTCTTTTTTTTTTTTATCCTACGTGTGAATAACCTATCAGAATATTGTTATTGAAGATGCAAATCCTCATATATCAGAAAATGAAGGCTTTCAGTGGATGGAAAACTGTACCAAATATTATTACAGAAAAGCAAAGAAGTTATGTAGCAACCTCTGACAATCTTGAAATAGTTTACTAAGCATATAAGCCCATTTGTGTTTATGACATCAGATGCTGACATTTTTAATTTTCTGTGTGAATAAGACAAAGTGGCCAGAAATTGGCATAGTGAGGTTTTGCATCTTCACTGACAATATGAGCTTTAAAATAAAATAAGGACATAGCTACTATTTCAAAAATTTTAAACTGAGATTAAATGTTATGAATAGATGTGAAACTAAAATTTGCTGAAGATTAGTAAAAAAAATTTGTGTGCAATTTTTTTAATAGGGCAGCTAAACCCAGGGTGGTAGAAGTATGCAAAATAAAAAAGTTTTACCATATAATTTTAATAAGAAAATAAAATTTGTTGCTGCTGTCCTTAATATTTCTTCCTTATTGCTATGAAAGTGATGAAATGAATTCTGATGGGATGAGACAATAATTCGCAGCCTTCACACAACCACTTGTCCCACTTCCCCTTTATTCCACAATCAACAATGTCTTATNTTAATATTTCTTCCTTATTGCTATGAAAGTGATGAAATGAATTCTGATGTGATGAGACAATAATTCGCAGCCTTCACACAACCACTTGTCCCACTTCCCCTTTATTCCACAATCAACAATGTCTTATGTTATTCACTCATCTCTCTGTTAACAGTAAAAAAACCAACTTTTGGAAAACAACCTTCTAACCCCCACTTAAAATTTCTACAATGCATTTTGCATCGTGGACTCCCCCTCGTGGGCACCTCAGGAGTATATTATCTGTNCCAACTTTTGGAAAACAACCTTCTACCCCCCACTTAAAATTTCTACAATGCATTTTGCATCGTGGACTCCCCCTCGTGGGCACCTCAGGAGTATATTATCTGTAATATTGTTAGCCTACCTTTCTATTTCTAACCGTTAACAATAAAATTACCTTATCTTATTCACTGGCAGCATCTTGTGAATAGGTGGTACCTTCTCATGCATGCACAACGTTTGTGAAAGTTACTGTATAGATTTGTATCTTAACACAATGCATACTTTTTTTTTTTTTTTCCCCCATATGAAAAGTATTTTTACTATAAAGTATTTCCCTATTCTGGTTGTACAATTAACGGCCTCAAATGAGGCGGGCGTAGTAGTTAAAACTGCTCTCGATAGAGCGTGCTAGTAGTACTGAGCGAGTCGGAAGTAAACCGCGTCGCCCACATTTCCGCAAGGTCATTTGGGACATAACACTTTACAACTTTCTTCGTCTTTCCTGTTATCGCAAAATCTCGGCCGCAAGCCAGGAAACTACGACCTGAAACTTGTTGTTCGTGTTCTTTTGACTCGTANAAACTTGTTGTTCGTGTTCTTTTGACTCGTACGCGCCATTGGATACTGGGAACGTGCACGTCAAATGGGCGCGCGATTCTCGTTTCGGGAGCAGCAGTCGTCGCTCAACACAACAATTTTACGTTTGTGCGTAGCTAGGAACAGTGTNCGCGATTCTCGTTTCGGGAGCAGCAGTCGTCGCTCAACACAACAATTTTACGTTTGTGCGTAGCTAGGAACAGTGTTTAATACTATGAGCAGACGAGATGCGACGGTCACGTACACATTAACCCATCACTTGTATCACAGACATGTACACCGTAGTTACAACAGGAAAGTTTCCGTAAGTAAAGCATGTCTGAGTGTGTCGAACTGGGTACGAACATTACCTTTTGCATGTCGACCGACAGCATACAAACAGTACTACGTGGTAGACACGACTCGACAGTCTTTGTCTGTCGACATGTCCATTGCCGCCTCTGCTTTCCTGCGGTGTTATTTTAGGTTTATTTTTGGTCTTGGGGATTATTTTGTGTTTCCTTTAATTTGTAAGTCGTCGTGATCGCACTTCTTACGTGTATAACTTCTAGGTTTTCGGAAACGTAGTTGTGGAAAGTCACGAGAAAATATATATTCTTTTGTGGTAAGCATGGTTTACCTTGCTCGCTGGATATTTCTATTTAAATGCTTCATAGAACCAAGTAATATTTACGTCTGGAGAAAGATACTCTTTAGTCGATATCTTTTGTGAAAAATGTCCAATATCTCTTGGTATGGGAATTAATATATTCCCTGATATTTTGTCTTCATCATTGTATTTCTTGTTTTGCACACCTCCTCTTTCTTCATTTTCTGTGATATCTCAATTTTTTTTTCTTTATTGGAAAAGTATCTATGAAAGTTTTTCTACACGCACGTGTATGATTCCCCTCGCCATCAGGAACACTGAGGTAGACTGCCTGTATCTTCTGGGCTTGCGTATTTACCATGATTTCTTNTGATTCCCCTCGCCATCAGGAACACTGAGGTAGACTGCCTGTATCTTCTGGGCTTGCGTATTTACCATGATTTCTTCGTGCAACAGGAATCATGGGAATTAACCCGGTTAGAAATGCACCTTTGCATTCTTCATCTATGCCATAAAAACTTTCAAAAAGTTGAGTTTTCAATTTAGATGATAGTGCTTTACATTTCAAATGTGTACATTGTGCATTGAACAAGAACATATATAATACATATTTATTGGCTGTGAAACAATTAAAAATAACCCTCAAAAATATGTTTATATTCGTACATTAAGCATAGGTTTTGTTTTTCCTGTGATCTCATTTCCTTTTGATGATTTACATATTTTTCCCACTCACTCTTCAGACAAGGTTTAGTTGTCTTTTTGGNTGTAAAATACTGCGTCAACAGGATAAAGGTATCACCACGATATACAAACACAAAAGTTCTAAGAGGAAAGCAACGGAACTATGGAATGCCTTGATGAAACATTTCAAATTTTATGAATTAAACAATATTATGGCTCCATATCTAAACCATAGACTAAAGATGAAGCAGACTGATTTTGGGCTTATCATGTTCCCAACAATGGTTTGCGAATCGCCAACCNTGATTCCCCTCGCCATCAGGAACACTGAGGTAGACTGCCTGTATCTTCTGGGCTTGCGTATTTACCATGATTTCTCCGTGCAACAGGAATCATGGGAATTAACCCCGTTAGAAATGCACCTTTGCATTCTTCATCTATGCCATAAAAACTTTCAAAAAGTTGAATTTTCAATTTAGATGATAGTGCTTTACATTTCAAATGTGTACATTGTGCATTGAACAAGAACATATATAATACATATTTATTGGCTGTGAAACAATTAAAAATAACCCTCAAAAATATGTTTATATTCGTACATTAAGCATAGGTTTTGTTTTTCCTGTGATCTCATTTCCTTTTGATGATTTACATATTTTTCCCACTCACTCTTCAGACAAGGTTTAGTTGTCTTTTTGGCACCGTTTTCAGATGTATGCTGCTTGTCGTAAAATACTGCGTCAACAAGATAAAGGTATCACCACGATATACAAACACAAACGTTCTAAGAGGAAAGCAACGGAACTATGGAATGCCTTAATGAAACAAGTCAAATTTCATGAATTAAACAATATTATGGCTCCATATCCAAACCATAGACTAAAGATGAAGCAGACTGATTTTGGGCTTATCATGTTCCCAACAATGGTTTGCGAATCGCCAACCCAACAGTCAGGATTTGAATGTACTTAGTTACGGAGTTAGTTCCATTGTCACATGTCCCCTTTTGAATGAATTTGATTACAGAGTTGCCACTCCTAACATATATTTGTGCTGATTGCCACTGCACAAACTATATTGGGAGATAGTTCCTTTAGTATACCATCGCCTATGAGAGTTGGCACCTTCGTACGTACCTAACTTATTTCCGCTAAAAATGGCATGTAGTCCTTTTTGAAAATTCAGTCTTCAATTGGTACAAAGTTACCCCAAATGACTGTAGTTAAAACAGTGCCAACAACATTTCCAGGAGTCGAAATTACCAAAGTTTTATCATATTTTATTGACATTGTATTGTTTTCAAAAGGGTAATGATGAAAAAAGGTTTCCAGCAAATTAACAATGTAGATATGTTTCTCATCATATCAGTTACAGTTCTCGTTATTTAAATGAAAATTTTTTCTGCAGAATCTTATGTAAATTTAATTTGACAGTGTTCGGTCCAAAACTATTTATCGTATACAAATATGTGTATGCAAAAATTGTGTTCTTTACCAGAAGCATTCAATGTTGTGGTGAGCAGTGCAACTTTAGAACAAAATGTAAACTCGAGATTATTATAATCACGGAAAAGTGATATGACAGTAATGTTAACTTACAGTGGAACTTTCCTGTACTGCAGAGTTATGTGATTCTGGCCATAGAGCTACATCATGCGACGTGCCTGTGACGGGATGACGCTGGTGCGGTGGTCAGACAACTCGCCTTCCACCATGATGAGCTGGGTTCAGCTTCCACCAGGGTTACTCCCAACTCTCGTGTATATGGGAAGTGTCGCTGAAGTTACCTATGAGTTTTCTAAGGGTACTTCCATTTCCAACCACCATTGCATTCTTCCGTTGCTCTGCATTCAACTTGCTTCTCCCCCTTTGTCGATAAAGACCTCGAGTTTTTGTGCTGCCCAAATTTCTCTTGTGAAAATACCCTTGAAGGAAGCCTGTAATGAAAGTTAACATAAGGTCACCGAATCACATGCAACCCTGTCAGAGGAGAGAGCGTCTCTCTCTGGGGTTACAACTGACCGGCAAACAAATGAAGGCGGTCCAGCTAGATGGAGAACTGTAAAATCTGGCCTGCATCCAAACAGTCTCACAAAATTTTCCGGTCTCTATTTATATGCTTTGAGGAAGTATGAGGAAGTATCGCGAGATGCTCGGAAATGTGTCCTGGACGGACTGCGTAGGCATTCTGTAGTAGTGACGTAACGTGTTTTAGAACTAGAATGGACACAGAATGATGGGAGGAACATCGGGGCAATAGACGGCTGTTGTTCGGAGAATGGTGCCAGTAATTTTATACTACTCTGCTTAGAAGTTAAAGTTTGAGTTTTGTGTTGCACAGTTAAACACAGAAAGGCTAAAGAGGATGGGATTCCCATTATTGAAGTGGGTTTCAAACGACACGGGTAACGATTCATTGCATGTAAATAAGAGTCCTGCAAGGAGTTTGTGTGCATAACATCTCATAGAATGTACTAGTGTACACAGACTTGAGCAAAAAAAGATATGCTTTGTAACTTTAGGGTATGTATATGTATTAGTTTAATTTTTTACAAATTTTGATAACTCAAGGTTAACATACTGCTAGACATTTTCATCATTGAAGATGTCCCTCATTTGGTACTTAGTTTTTTTTAGCTGTTATTTGGAAGGCTTGCATTTTAAATCACAAGTAGAGATGAGGTCACGTAACTATGGTATGGGAGTTTACCAAATGTTGTATCTGTCTATACCAAGAATATGATGTGATTGAATGTTATCAACAAATGTGTACAAAGTGGAATGTCTGACAGAATGTATAATTATAGGCTGTTTACGGTAAAGTGAGCACTTTTGAGGCCTTAGTTACTTTTTAATTTCAGCCATTTTTTACCTTTTAACCACAGTTTTAAATAAATATTGACAACCATTGCCGTAGTGATATCATCATCAAAATATCTACACTGTTTTTTCTCATCGCTTCATTATATCTGTTAGTAAAAAATACTATCATAAATTCTAGGCCTAAAATGCCTATGATATATGTGCTATATTTTTTTTTGTACACACAGAAAACAATCTGATGTTTAAAAATGATTGAACAGCTAACTATGAAATATAGACAATAAGGTTTCCGGCATTCTGTCAAGTTAATGAAAGATGGTACGGCCGGCTGGCCATGGAATATAAAGAACAGATAGGAGAAAAATGAGTATATTAGATAGAGTGAGGTAAGGATGGTCCAATTGTTTTACTGTTTCAGTGTAAACAAAGGGAATTTTCACATCAACATTACGAAATAAATATTTTTTAATTTTAATTATGTTTATTCAAATTTTAATTGCAGATTTTGCAGTGATTTTATAATGTTAAATTATTAACAAAAAAGTATATATCATATTATTGTTTTTTATCATTTTTTAAAAATTGCTTCAATACATGCACGCTGCACATTTAATGTAACAAAGTGATTAGAATTTAATTTTAATGGTACAAATTAACTTTTGTTTTGGTACAAAAACCGGATTTTGTTCTTAAAAAATAATCACAACTTGTTCTATGTGGGTGGTTCACACAATAAATATCTTGCATCGTAGCAAATATGCAAATATGGATCTACTTTTGTATTCACCTTTCATGTAGACCTACACATGCGTTTAAGAAAGATGCGTCATGTAGGGAGTGCCTCATGTGGATGGGTTGTCAAAGACTTCACACAGTCACTGAAACAATTCCACAATGAAATGATGCTGTGCCATAAAAGAACAGTAATCATTGTAGGGTTTTTAATAAATAAAATTATATAAAAACTGTGAATATCATAGCAGTTTTTCTGGTAGGTTATGGACTCAGGACCGAACAGTTTTCTTAACTGCTGTGAATCGTAAGTATGTTGACGAGCGAGTATAATTTTTGCAATTGGGATCGTTAACAGTTTTGCTGTCCGAAGTCAAGTACTTTCTTTTGTCACATCTTATGACTCTATAAAGGAGAGTTACTTGAAGACAATTACAGACAAATTAGAAGGCCAGTCAAACTGGAATGACTGGAAATTCCAGATAACTATTCTGTTGAAGAGTGGTGGGCTTATGACAGCTGGCGAAGGAAAGCTAGGTTATAATAAGCAACCAACTGCGCAGTCAACTTCGAAGGATTTGGCTGAATATAATGCACAGGTTCAAGTATTAGAAATGATAGAATTCGGAGCTCAACAAGTGATTGTCAACAACATGACTTAGACGGTCTGACAACTTAACATGTGTTCCACAAGTAAGGAAATGTGTACCAAGCCGCTTGGTGTGTACGAACAAAGTACACAATAGTACAGCATAGAGCATACAAATAAAAAGAATACCTTTATCTCAGTGGCCTTGTAAACCGATATTAGCCATAGCATTGATAATAATAAATATCATAAGATTAACCAAATAAATAATAACAATTAAATATACCAACAAAAACTAAAAATCAAAATAAAGTTACAGTACTGCGAAGTAATGACTATTGTCCCGTAAAGTAAATAAATTTTCAGGAGAAATAGCACGGAAAAATTCAATGTAGACCAGGGGGCATATTCTAAGTTATTCGTTAATGTTTCATGTTCGTTACGTTTCTAAAGCTCTTGGAATGAATAAAATCTTTGAGCAAGGCAATTTCGTATTCTAAGTCATATCTTGTTACAACCCTCCAAACCTCCGGCAATGTTCAGGTTTTTGTTAGCGAATGGAAGATGGCGACACTACTCCCATCAACTTCAACTGAAATATGGAAGTTTGGTAATAAAATAATAAATACTTGAGCTTGGCAATATCAATAAACCAAATCAGTAAATTTCTTAAAATATTTTATTTGCATGTGAAGGGTTTTAAATGTTGGTATTAAACAAATAATGTATTTTAGTGAAAAGGTAAATTTCATTCATTTTGAGTGTGTCAAATATGCTGTTCACATCGTACTTGGTGGTAATTTATAATCCAGATGGACATATGATGACGTATTATATAGAAAATATGTTCAGTTCATATGCTTTTATGTTAAGATGGATTCACATTTGCACCGATAAGAGAGAGTGGACAAAACATAGGTCGTCGCATGCAAGCAGATTTTTCTGTTGATTGCAGGCTGTTTGTGATCACGTTTAGTATTTTTTATACTAAGATTCTAAAATATGGACAGCAGATTAGAAGCGACCTTGTTTCTAGTCAATTGTATTCATTCCAATGTAGTAAGAATTTTTACTCAATTATTTTCTGGAGACAGTAATTTTTTTTTTTACTTCCAAAAATGATTAACAGTTTAATGCTACCTATCAGTTTATTTCCAAACTACATTTTGTAAAGCCAAAGTTGAATAAAATCGATGTTTATATTCTCGTATTTCATGATAAATAACTACAGTTAATTAAATACTAAAATACCATCACAACAGTGTTGCTTATACGGTTCACTAATTATAACAAGAAGTTTAATTGGTGCCATTAAAATAAGTTTGTTTTGAAATATATTTTTATGTTTCTGTACAAAGATGCGGTACGTCACGATTTTCATCTTCTGCAGTTACAAATAACAATCTGTACCGCGCACCGACCATGTTTTCATAATAAAACTCCATGTTGAGACGGTGGTGGCGAGGAAGGCAAACTAAGGGCAGAATTAACATCTGAGGAAAACCTCGTATGAGTAGGAATTATTGTAGAAGCAAGGAGCAGACTCACCTCTTGTACATGTGTGTGCATCCTGGTGCACAATAAACATTCACCTGATAAGCGCCGCTCACGATAGACACGAAACAACTGCGTCGTCAGACGTGGGTTCTGATAATTACGATCGAAGTGTAATTACCGAGAAGTTCAAGCAGGCATCGGGAGAGGAAGTGATGAAGTGAGCAGTGCAGGAAATAAAAATAAGTAAAATTTTTGGGTTGTGCGTTGCTTACTTGTGAGCTGGAGGACTATGTGAAGACGACAGAACCTCCTGATTATAGTTAGCTCTGAACTGCTTGGTCACTCGGTGCTCGTGAATTTCAATTCAAGGTTCTTGCGGTCCTTGAAAACCCTTGAATTTTACCTGCTATGTTTCAGTGCCTTGAAAAATCCTCAGAATTATGCTGGACCTTGAAAATTCCTTGAATTTGCACGTTGTAATTGAATACATCACATGAAAATAGCTGTGTGAACAGAGAGTTAGGAGCAAAAATTTGATAAAATACATTTGCCGTAGAAACTGGCCACTATTCTTTCATCAGATTTCTGTTAACTGTATCGTAAACACGTTCCACGCACGGTAGCCGCCAAAGGGCGTGGAGCATTCCTAAACATCTCCGATGAATGGAAACATCTTCTTGTGTTTACGGCATTATAAAGTGTCAGCGAAACCAATGCTGGCTAGAATGTGTGAATTACTGTTTCACGTCTTTGAAATGGTCGGAGCTAGAATGGCATGCGAGCTGCCAGATTACGCTGAACCCTTGCCAGATCCTCAGCTATTGCTGAAAAATTGATTGCGTTAACTAGTTAACTGGTGACTATAAAATATTTACCTCTATTTTTTTTTTTTTTTAAATTTTGTAAAGTTTTTTTGTAGGCTTAATATTCTTGTCTGTGAAAATTTTTGGACATGCAGAACATGAATTTATAAATGTTACAGCTTCAAAATGAAAAGTGGTAGGAGTGATAGTTGTTAATTTAGATAATTTAGTCCTTCAAGTTATATGTTCCAGTACTTTGAAAGTCCTTAAAGAGTCCTTGAATTTACATCAAACATGTCTATTAAGAACCCTGTGCCATGTCGAGAGCATGAACTTCGCTCATTTGACCTCTTAAGCTGGAGTCACAATGCCACGACGAACCCAACGTGACAGCCCCGACATGGCGGAATTTGAGTCTCGTTGAATGAAAAGCAAGGTTACTGTGACATCAGTTGTGGAAAATCGCTGCCTCGACAGCCTGACAAAAGTAAATTCTATTTGTCTTTTTTTCCGTTGTTTTGTGCTGGTAGGGATGCGCACTGAATGCAAATGCAACATTACAAAACAAAATTTCATATATATTTTCCTATTGTGGTAAATAATAAACTAGTAGATTGGTGCCAAAATCATGTTTTGGTTTGCTTTTAAATACTTTTTTTTTTGTTAGAATTAAAATATTATGAACAGCAAAGAATTATTCACTTTTTCATGAGTTTTATATTGTAAATATTGAATACTATACGTACGACCTGCCATTTTTGGTATTTCCTACAGCCAACTGCAACACTTGTTATATGAGGTATCGTCGCTATTGTAAACACTGAATATAATACAACATGCATTTTTGTTGTGTCATATTTTTTGGGCTGTTGTGAATCCAGCTTAATGCTATATGGCCAGGTTATTGTTACACACAAACTGTAAATTCTCATCTTGACATATTGTGTCACACTTTTAAAAATGCACTTTTGAAGTATTTTTTGTAAAGAAAAATTTATTGAAATACAAATGTGCAATGCATGATTAATAAATTATTGCTCTATACGTGCTTGACACATGCGTGCGTAGACATTTACATTATGGGGTTCCGCTAAATAAAATGTAGCATAATCTGAAATTGTAATAATGTGTATAATATACTCACACACACACACAAACGTACGCGCACACACACACATTCAAAAGAATCACCGAGTCATACTTTGAGGCTACGCGTAAAGTAAAATCAAACTACAAACTGTCTGGCTGTTCTTTCTTTTCGAGAACGTAACCGAACACAATGTGAAACTCGGTGCCTGTCGACGTAGTCAGTCGTCCTGCGTCCGATTCTGCCATCTACGAGAGTAACTGTCGGAACTACACTTGTACATCTCGCATTTCTATTGGTGTAAACAGAAGCTAGGTGACCATGGGGTGGTATTAGCAAAATTGCCATATTTAAAGGCTACATTAGGGATGGCATGGCCCACGTGGCTTATCCTGTAGGCATACCTATGTGGTTCAAGTACTAGTTCTGTAATGTTAAAAATGAAATTAAGTAGAGAGTTACGGCTCGTGCGTATCAGGCCAAGGCAATCGTGACCACTAATGTTCACGTCCGCAGTTGGTATGAAATAATGGGCCGCAAATGCAGGAGTTTAGTAAAGGGGAGGGTCAGTTTCCCACGACTGCTCTCCGTATATCTTGTCGCTGCCGTGGTAAGCTACCATTCACAGCAGGTATTGTTTGAAGATGCAGATGTTTGCAACAGCAGGTGTTCCGCCCAGCAGCCCGGGCAGGTCGGTACAGTCACCGCTGAGCGACCAGCCGGCTACAGTTAACTGTCCCGCCACAGCAGGAAGCAGCGTCCCTGTCTCCAGAAACAAGCAGACGCTCGCGATTCCCACTCTGCCAGTTTTGGTACTGTGGGGGTGCAGGAAGAAAGCTTGCTTCGTGTTTCCTGGAAGTGGGGGGGTCTGGAGAGATGCAGCGATGAACGAGAAGCAACCACCACGTTGAGAGCTGGTTCTTGAACTCTCCAGATGGCTTGGTGGGAGCTTTCGCCCACGCAGGAATTTCACTCGAGAAAGTGGAGCGTAAACACAGCCCACTGTTCACACAAGTTAGGATCGTCTGCTCACGCAATGCAGATATACAAATGGTTACAAGCAAACTGCAAAGTATCATTCTGACCTGTTCTCAGAATATTTGTTATTCACTTGAACCTGAAATGTTTTGAGAATAAGTTAATAATTTTGTCAACTTGATCATAAGTCAACATTGCAAATATTGTCAGTTATGAAGTTTAACGACGACTCGTGTACCGCCACTGTGGAAGACATGGCGGCTTATATGGTCAGAGTTAATGTCCCCCAGGCACCGACTATAAGGTGCGTGGAGGTTGCAGGTTTGGTAATGAGGTAGACTATGACTGTGGTATTTTGAAGTACGAATATATTGTCTCGTGTCTATATTCACAAATACACA